>JBBPMF010000788.1:0-16969 GCA_038090175.1 Austroboletus eburneus
AACTTGTCTCTTTGATTTCAAGTGTGACGTAGCCACACCCGCAGGGCTCGAGGACGGATTGCTTCACCAAGGAGTTCATCGATTGGTCGTTTGCACAATCGCGCACTCCCACTGGTATACCACGCAAATGGATCAAGGACGAGTGACGATGGCCCTTGGGATGGACTGCAATGCTGCTGACCTGCTTTTTACGTGTCGTACTCGTGCTTTTGTTTCATACTCATGTACGTACGATTGGTGGTCAGACTTAGTGTCACTCCTCCATTTCATCATAATGCATGTGCAAGTGCCCCGATTATCTCATTGAAGCAAGCAAAGACACGTGCGAAAAGTAGCATGGCGATGAAGAAAGAAAACACCGACGAGGCGCAATCGACTAACAAATCAAAACGAACGTAGAATAGTAAACGAGCGTATGTGGGTACGATATTACTGGGCGTTTAAGGAGAAATGCACGGATATGAATAAAGAAAAAATAGTCCTTGGGTTATCCAGAATACAGTAGCCGATAGCATGTTGGGATTATTACTCCTAGTTTTTCCTCGTGTCAACGCAAGAGTGACATGCTCAAGAAGTCTCGCCCGTAGAGTCAACCACCTCCTCGTCCTCGGCAGTCTCGTCCGGTCGAGGACTTGTCTCCTTTTGATATTTATGACCAACAAAACTCATGACGCTACAACGAGAATTAGCGACCCCAAAACTCCCGACCCAGAAACAGCTCACTAGATGGTGCCGTCCGCACAACCCACCACGACTTCTTCATGGCTCAACTGCATCGACATGGGGTTCTTTTCAGGCGTTGCCAGTCCCGTAAACTTGCCAGGCAAGGTGCCCAAGAGTCCCTTTATCGGCGCGTTCGCAGAATCGCCATTGACCTGAGCGAGCGCTGCCCATGCTCCAGAAAGAGGCATGATATTCGTATCCACGTCGACGCCCGACTCTGGGCTCGACACACGATCGAGATGGTCCAGAGTAAGCCTCTCGTCGCCTTGTTCGCGAGGCTCGACGTCGAGCATCATGTTTTCCTTGGCTTCGTGGGTCGACATCAACACCTACACAACGTCGGCACATGGGTCAATCAAGATGGCACCACGCACCCTCCGATCAGCCCCCATTCTAGAACTGAACCTGGTCGCAGTGACGACTCTCCTCTTTCTTGCATCGACTGCGCCAACAGCAACGTCTGGCGTCTCCACCACCGCAACAAGTTTCGGCGGAGCCGTCAAGATAGCGGCGCGTCCGTACCGAATAGCAAATCCATGTGCACCAACAGCTCCACCATTTATCGGGGACAATGGCGTCCCTGAGCGAGATGTAGGAGACAGGAGCGAAGACAGAGGCGTTCCGGGTGTAGCGAGAGAAAGACGATTCCTCGAAGCACTCGTGGAATTCACCGAAGCGCCAAGAAGCGAGAGCCGACGTTGAGGAGTAGTGAGTGACGACGTCGACCTCGATAGCGATGGAAGTGCACGAGGGCGCGAGTTGATAGTGCTACGTGCAAGGCTGGATGTCGCGGTTGGAGAAGACAACCGGGTGCTGCTGGTGGGAGATGCTACGTTGCTTTCAGTTGCGGTGAACTTTTCCTCATCCTCGTTCCACTGCAGGTGGAGAATGACCGATTTCGTAGCGCACTGGGAAGATCATTTGAGGGGAAAACATATTGGACCGAACAATACTTACCGTCATCTGGGTACCTTTTGCAGCAAACCACTGTAGCATATTGTTGGGCGCTGCCCCGACGTTGTGCAGTTTTGCGTTTAGAACTGGATCCGAGCCTCCTAATTCAGTAAGTTTGAACTGAGAGACCATCTCCCTCCGTTCTACAACATGCGCATCAGCCACCTCCAACGAAAAGCATTCAAACGACTCAACTGATCGAAAACACCCTGACGATACCGTCAATAGTCACACTGACTACTCTTTCGCCTTCGTCCGTGGCACCAGCAATAATTTGCACACCAATGTTGACGGTCGTTTGTTGTCCAAACCGCACAATCTTCGTTCCAGCTCGCCAGTCCCAACAAACTAGAGCCTTGTCCGCTCCAGCACTGACGAGATTGCGCGAAGAGAGGGCAACGGCGCGAATGCCATTCAGATGACCAGCCAACTGTTGTAAAGGTGTAAAAGTGACTGATGAAAACAGATGTACGCGTCTTTCATGGAGTTCTGAGTGCACGACTATCATCGAGCATACAACACCTACCCGACGTCATGGAATCCAACAACAAATACTTCTGCGTACAAGGTGAGCTAATACGTCGAGAAGGACGCTTGCGAACCTTACCTTCCTCTGCCAAGAAGTCCACACAACTAACGGGCTTCTTCACTTGTAGGCACTTCTTCATCTCGCCCGTCTCGACGTCCCAGAAACGGATGGTTTCGTCATAAGATCCCGAGATGAGTCGTTTGCCTAAAAACTTGATTTAGACGAATCACGACAATAAAATGCGACCCGGACCTCTCAAAAGCAACGTTGTGCAAAAGTTGGTATGTCCGTTCAAAAACCTAATACTCTGAGGCAATGCATGCGCAAAATTGGATTCGCGATGGTGCAGCGAGCAATATAATGGGAACCTAGTGCGACATGTCATATGTTTAGAATCGTTCTCACCGACCCACGTACCATCCTTCAGGCGTATCAGGCGCTTTGACCGGAACTGGATCATTTGCCGTCAATCGTAGGCAGTGCCAGCGCCATAGAGCAGGATGTCTGGTCGCTGCGAGCCATTTCTTGGACACCTAAGTAAAACACCCACGTCAGTTCCCCGCAATAGAGCACTCTGGCTAATTTGCACGTATCTCATACTCACTAAGCCTGCCTTGACAACTTCCTTCACGCTTAGTTGCCTGAGGATCCGTAGTGCCAACTCCGGCGCTAGCATGCCAACAATGTCAAATGTCGACTTTAGGTATTTTTGCAAGAGGAGGATTTGTAGGGGGATATCTCCAGGTAGTAGGGCTACAAGACGTAAACGAATAATGGTTGAAGACAAAAAAAGATAGAGTTAGAATACGCATTAATCGAGTCGTAACGTTTTTCGACAGAAGATTTGTCAGTACATTAGTCCGGGAAATCCAGACGGACGAGACTACTCACAATCTAAAATTAAACCAATTCTGTGGGACACCGAGAGTGGTTGTCAGCATGGTGAATGAGAAGAATACGGGAATTAGTGAGGTATGTATGTGCGCCAGTGGAAGCCAGACACTCACAGCTTCATCCTCGCCTCCCTTTTCAACTTCCTAACGGCTCTTTTCACTTCCTTTTCGTCAAAATCGCCCCTTGGATCACCACCTAAGATATTACCCAAAGCCACGTCTTCTTCATCCTCGTTTAGCTGATCTGCAAATCCACTCCAGTACCCCTTTACTTTCCGACCTCCGCATATACAAATTTCGTCACCATTAACCGGAACATGAGATTGATTGTCCGATTGCATATGTCTCTTGAGAATAGATAGTTCGGCTTGGAGGGCGTATGCTTGGGCTGCACTACTTGCTTGTGAACGTTCAAGGAGGCGTTTGTAGGACGTAAGGCGGGCCAGATGGATTTTTCGAAGATTATTCAGGTTTCCTTCAAACTATTTTGGGTATTGTAAGTGAACAGATAGATATATTTGACGTCAGTGAGACGAAAATGGATGATGGTAGAACAAGTATGGGGGCGGCGCCTCCACCAATAGATGCATCACAGGTCAATCAGAAGAAACGAAAGAATGGAGGAGAAATGTTCTAATGGAAACACCAAACACACCTCTTCGTCCGCGCTATCCTCGCCAACATCCGTTATCATCTCCAAAGTGATATCGTCAGCGTCCCTGTCGTCCCAAGGATAGGTTTCGTTGGTATTTACTAAAGTGGAAGCGCCGTTCGCTTGACTGTGCGGGGCGGATCCATTAGCAACACTGGCAGAACCATTGCGACTCAGGGTCCGCGCTAAGAGCGATTCGGATAGAAAGGCAACGGACTCTTGTCTACCTCCGACGACAGAAGTACTCGAGTCCTTACGTTGACCCTTGTCGACAGAAAATAGACGAGACCTTGAGCGCGTCAACTGTCCGTGGGGCGACCTGTCCGGCGTCTGAGAAACTCGGGGAGACTTTGTAGAAACGACCTGTCCTGGCGATTTCACTGGCGTTCCGTGACCAGGTGATTTGCCTGGGGTCGTCTGTGCGGGGTTCTTTGAAGGTGTCTCTTGGACGTGGTTCCGGACGGGGGTGGCCTGCTTGGAAACGTTGCTAGTGACACTCGTGCTCATAGCGCGTACGCGAGTGGGCGTATCCTCCACTGCCACCGAAGAATGCATTTTCTTTGTAGAATTCGAGAGAGTACCGTTGACGGGTGCGGGGCGCAGAGGAGGACAGATTGAGAGGGTGTTTGAATAGGACTGTGAGTTAGACGGCACGTGTCTTGGAGTATTTCGCGAAGGAGTGGGGGCTTCGGACATGACCCTCGTACGCGAGGGCGTGGCCTGCACGCCCCCCGATCGGTGAGCGGTTTGCAGAGAGGAAAGTGTACGCGTAAACGCGGTTGGCGGACCAATCAAGGAGGTGCGGCGACCTTTGGCAGGCAACGGCGAGGTCGGATCAGCCCGCTTGGCCACAGGGACAGCAAGGCGATGGCTGGACTGCGACAAGTGGGACATACTGTTGCGCTTGGAGATGGACGGGGGAGGTACGGGCGTCGCGTTGGGTGAGCGAGTGTGGGTAGATGCAGTGAGCGTCGTCGACGTCGGGGACGATGAGGGCTTGACGGTCGTGCATCCGCTGATGTTGCTCGCGTTGGACATGGCGCGTGGTTTAGCGACGCTCAACAAAGAGCGCGCCGACGTCGAGCGGCGGGTGCGGACGGAGGCTTCGGAGGGAGCGGGCATTGGGGGGAGGGGTATATGCTCACTGGTGGACGTGGCGGCGAGCGTTGTAAAGACTTTGTTCCCACAGTTCGAGTGTCATTCACTAAATTCTTTTTCTTATCCCCGACTTTGACCCTTTGAGACTAGGTCAAGTCTACTAAAAAGCTTCAAGACATCCATGGACATAAGGCTCGTTTTCATCCTA
Organism: Austroboletus eburneus; assembly: GCA_038090175.1. Taxonomy (NCBI): domain Eukaryota; kingdom Fungi; phylum Basidiomycota; class Agaricomycetes; order Boletales; family Boletaceae; genus Austroboletus; species Austroboletus eburneus. Next base: position 5,058 of record JBBPMF010000788.1, read on the forward strand.
CGTTGACACAAAAGAGCGGCCGGGCAGCGGTAATCGAAACGACCCATTCATTTGCGGGCCACTCCGGAGATAGCTGCTCCAACTTGGGCTCCATGCAACTTCACGCTAGAGCTCAAGCGCCATACAATCAACCGTTTGTCGCTCAGGCACCAGCGCTTCGGACACCAAATAGTCCATAACGGATGGAGAGCTTTACCGGGGTCCGGTGCTCACTCCGCCACCAGCCTCGTCATACACTGCTCTCCAATATGTCGTGGTAGTCCTCCCAGATCACCTAATTAATCTTCAAGGTCTTGTGTTTCAGTCTCTCAATGGGTTTAAACGGGTGGCAGAATCCCTGTTCGGTGATCTAGGAAGGCTGTGGACAGACAAAGAAGCTTCTTCATCAGGAAAATCCGACCGTCTACTTCTTTGACAAGTACTTAAATGTGTTGGCAAGCATCGAGACATCGCCAAAATCTGAATAGATTAGATAAACGCAACAAGGTGGCTATATATTTCCATTGATCCTGTTATATTCAGCGTCTCTATCTATAAAGTTACGTCTCAAGAGATACAAGAACGATATGGTAATAAGTACCCATCGAGGGGGACAGAGTTAAGATTGCATCAGACATGACTACAAGTTGGCAGCCGACAGCGGGACCTTGACACGGTTCCGAGTTGCTAGGCAATTTTTCAACAAAGGTGGATTATTTGCAGATGGGAACAAGAAAATGGATTTCAAGTCACTGGAGACTCACGCTCGTTTCTTGCATTCAGAAGAGACTGGGATAAATCATCCAAAATCGGCACTTGGCGATGCTTTGGGATGAATTGCATGCCAAGTTCATTGACTTGCTGCGGCTCCCGGCCATCAATCACTGTGCCACGGTAATCGTGTACATGCTCGATGTCACTTACCGGTGCCTAGAAGTACCGGGCCGATGCATCATTGCCATTAAGCATCCGCCGGACTCTATACTTGGTTCATCGGGACTAGACTGGTCCCGCGACACAGCAATGGTCATCGTACATTCCCGAGTGAACGATCGCTTGAATTTAGGTTCATCATGTTCGGCGACCCGCAACGATCCAGATCATCCTCCGGAGATGCTCTAATACAGACCATTTTGGTCCCTAGTGCAATCGTACCAGTTAGATAATATGGGAAAAAGTACATACATGCTCTGATGCGATAGCCAACTCAGGGCGACGCATAAATAGTTGAAGCTTTACGATAATGGGTAGATGCGGACGCTCTACATGGTCGCTGATAAAGTACTTCAACTTAGTGCCAGTTGCGCGACGCTGGCTCGGCGTCTTCTGTTCTGCCGGGGAAAGAAGGAAGAACTTGAAGCGGTTTGACAAAAAGCAACTTGAGCGCCGAGCAGCGAACCACACGTCATAAATACCACCGTCAAACGCTCAAAGTTCTTGTTCGCGAAGAGGAAGCAGAGAGGCGTCATTAGATGTCAACAAAAGGACTCGAAGAAGGGGGTCAGGCGTTGACGACAACCGTCAACGTACTTGGGATCTCTTACGACGAGCGATCTTGTTTATTGAGAGAGAGATTCAAGAACTATGGGAGTCGGGTCGAGCACGAATAACGTTGCCTGCCCGGTCTAAAACGCATGTCTTTACTGCAGAGGGGGTGGAACGACCAGAAGATTTTGAAAAAAAAAAAGGTACGCACATCAGGTGGGACGATACCCTCTGTGACACACCTACCAGATCAAAACAACCCAGAATGTCGGTTCTGTTCAAGTCTTGACACCGTCGTTCGGTTTGCTATCGAGCTCGCCTGTCTCCGAGGAACAAGAATTGGAACTTCCGGTGCATCTCGAGTCATCCAAGTACGGCCTCTTGCCCGCCTCGTGTCCGAGCCCTGAGTCATCTAATCAGATCAATTTCAAACAGGTCGACAAGACAGACAAATTGACATCATTTTTGGCTCCACCTGGTCGAGCCCCAACGATCTCTCCGTCATGGAAGCCTATCCTCCTGACGCTTATTGCGCATTTGTTGCAAAAAAAAAAAAAAAAAAAGAAACGCAACGTCTTTTCTTTTTCCCGGTCCGCGCTCGTTAACCTTTTGGGTTTAATTGCAAGGCACGTCGAGCGTTGATGAGGGGAATAATAAAAGCTACTATGTTACAGAATCCCGGGCGTTTGTTTCCATCACGAGTGGCAGGCCTCTGGTGTTGCAGGCGGCCCTAGGTAAGATCATTTCCGTCCCCTTCTAAGTCTCAGGGACGTCCCGGTCGCCAAGCGCGTTCATCAAACTCTTCCTCATCTCTCATGTTCCCGCCGAGAGCGTATCATACACCCTCCCAGTCTATGGACGCGACGTCCGCTTCTGACGAAAGATAGGAGCTTGGAAGCAGCATACCTGATCCGTCGGAGAAAGGAGTGAGTCTAGCCGATTGAAAGACGCCCTGCGTCAAAACGACATGAAACGCGGGCGCCATGGGGGGCACGTGCTTCAGCTTCTTCAACCGCCAGGCCGGACTGAGCGGGACGCGGGAGACATTGATACGCCGCCCTCGACGGATGAAATCGGATCAGTCAAAACCTGTAGACTCATCAGAGTAAGAGACAAACCTGATACTTGATGGAATTTGGACAGATTAAGTTCGACAGAAACCCTGGAACGCTCATGGTCGAGGGTGGTGCATCAAAGGTATCATGGCTCATGGATCCTTGAACGCTTGTAGTTGTGCGCGTACTATCAAGTCGAAACACGATGTTTTCGGATGGCGAACCGTACCAGGGCCTTTTTTCGTGCTACCTCAAGTGTTTGAACGGAATTCTTCTGCAGCTGATAGACGATCGCCAAACGGATCAGCCGATGGGCCGCAGTCATCGTGCACCGCCATCTAAGATCGCGATTCGAGACACACGACACCCGCACGACCAAGTACTTCTCTTCGCAAGCACGGCCACAAACCTTAGTTCGAAACGGAAAAAAGTACGAGATGATCTACGAGGACGCACGCCGAGTGTGGCACGTTCGTTATCAAGTCGGAGCAATAAGGGAAAACCCGTCGGATCACCACACAACAAACGCCTACTGGCAATGATGACGTCGGACAGCTGAAAACTCGAAAATTCTTCTTTTATTTTGTACTTGCTTCACTTTGGACTACAGAATTACACTGAAACCATGTACCAGTATATGGTTACAACAAAGACGAGAGGCAAAGAAAAGAAAAGGCTTTGTTCGCATGGAAAGCGACTAAAAACGCGTATGCGACAGTAAAAGGTGAACAGTAACGATAACTTTAACATGTCGATACAATAATGTGAATGATAAAGAAAAGGCCGTCCAGCAGCCGACACCAACGTCACCCGAACGCTCCTAGCGGTCCAACACGACGTCTTCGTCCTGAAAAGATCGAGACGCTTTTAAAAGGGCACCGAACACATCCCGGTTCCGTAAACGAATCGCCAATATCCCGGCAACAAGTGAGCAAGCGAAAACCACAACTGAGTCCACCGTTAGTCACGATGGACCATCGTTTAGAATAGAATAGAAACTCACGCTATACAACTGACATGACTTGCGATCCGCCTGCGCGCTTTGCAGCATCATGAACCGCATCCCCACCATGCTCGCATACGCCACATACACCGCACTGCAGATCACATCGATCTTCCACAGACACGTCATGCATACAGACCAGAGCGGCAGACCGAGCATGACAGAGGTGCGCGCGAGCGAGGGGAATACGATTGGCAGCGTCTTGCGCCCGATCAACCGGTCGCCCTCTTCGTCCTTGAAGTCTTGACAGTGCAACGTCGTCGCAAAGATCACCATGCTCATACACACGCCGAGCAGCGCGACGGGTTCGATCCTCGTTCGGTCACAACCTGTAGACACCTATGAGGAGGCGCAGCGTAAAGAAAACGCAAAAATCAAACCTGCGACCAACGTCCCCCCAAGCTCAAACAGCGAATAGCCCAACGCCGTCATCACGTTTTTGGACAGCCAATGTTCATGGCCCTGCAACTCGTTGTACCAAACGATCAGGGAAGCCATGATCACGCTGACGGTGAACAAGTAGGTGCTGTACGATGCAGAAAGCCAGAGGCACGCAGGAATGAGGACCCAGCGAAGGATGGTTGCGTGTCGGATACTGATGAGACCAGCAGGAATGGGACGCCAAGGTTTATTCTTGCCATCCTCTTCCGAATCGACCAGCTGGTTCGCAACGTTGAATTGCAACAGATGCAAAACGATCCAAAATACTACGCCTGGGAGGTGGCTAATATCGCACATGGGGGCGGCGGCAGTAGCGAAGAGCGTCTAGGGATCATTCAGTACACGTCCACACAACGGCCCATCAAGTGCTTACCGTCGGAATGATCGTTGTGCGGACATCGGTCTTCATATACCGGTAAAGAACATCAATGTAGTGTCCAATGCTCTTCATGAAAGCGAAGCCAGTCATGACGGGGTCGTGAAATCGTAGAGAAGGCTCCTTGTGGAACTAGCGAACATAAAACACCAAGGGGGCGGATTAAATATGCAGCTGATGTAGTAGTGGGGCACCTAATTATGGCCCAAGCGATCGAAATACTTCGCAAGGGGTATGGGTGGCAAAACATGTTGACAAGGGTGTGAGCTTCTCATAGCCGGATGATCAAAGGGTGATTATTGTTGCGCAGGTAATCGACGTCGCGGTGGCAGACGTGCCAGGACCTGTTACACGTCTGATGTCGTTTCCCAGGTCTCAAAAGATGTAGCAGGCGCGCGGGACCCGATGCGACAGTGAGATTGCAATCGGGATATCCTCAAACGATAAACGGGGTAGCTCCAGCCGCATAATGATGCATGGATGTGGGTGGGCTCGCGTCGGCTGGTGGAGGCTCTTCGCAGTATTAGCGGCGATAAGTTTCCCGTATTCTTTGTAAGTAACTCACGTGGAGTTTTATCCAAGGTCGGGTATTCTCGGAAAATCGGCGGAGAAGATCCGACCCTGTTTCGGGCGTCTACTCCAAGTTCTTCAGAACATTCGTCCCCTCCACTCCCTTAGGGCTTAACTAGTTCCTTGACACTATCTATCTGCAAAACCAACACGGCAAGTATCTTTTAGTTGCACGAGCACATCGTCATCCAAATCTCCATCCTCAACCCGGCGGTAATGGTAGGCTTTGAAACCGGGCAGAGTGAAATGTGGCAATTGTCGGAGTGGTGCTTCTACGGCTCATCATTGACATGGCTGATCCTGGGCGTGGGCTTGGACTCGGAGGCCCTTCCGGTTCCGTCTCTGTCGCCTCGGACTCCGATGTAGCAGAGATAGGTGGGAATCCGGTAGACGCGCCGTCGGAACGGGTTACGACAGGCGGTGGTCTGAATCTGAGCTCTTTCTTGGTGACGACGGGTCGACTGCGGTTAATAAAGTCCAGCATTCGAGGTCTCCGGCCACTGACGAGCACTTTTTCCGCGCGCTCATGCCAATACAGTCCAAATGCTGCCTCACGGCCTCGCGGTCAAAAACCGTGCGACGCAGTGGTGCGACGAGTCGCGCTCCTCCGCGGGAGTGTGTGTTACAGAGTGGTACAGATGGGTGTCGTGAAAGCGTCTAGATGGCCAGATGGCACCTCACTTGGTCCTTGTGGCGCATAGGGGCGAGATTCCACAGAAAGTAGAGGCCAAGGATTTTTCAGCATTTCTAGGCGTGAGCGTATGTCCGGGCTGGCCCGCTCTACCATCGAACCCACACTTCACTCCCAAATCTAGGTCTCCCAAAACAGAGACTTCATTGAGTTTTCATGGGGACCATCAAGGGGCGCACCAGATGGAAGCACAAGTGGAAGGGTGACGACTGGAACAATACGGAAAAGTGGATCGACTGTGGATCGCTTTCGTCCGGGGGCACGGGAGGTGCACACGATGCATTCGTAGTCGGTGTTGTGTAAAGGAACTGCGGCACATGGAGCACCGGTGGGGCGTCAACTATAAAACCGGTTGTTACCAAAAGGAATTAATATGAGATGAACGTGCATTACTCATGCTAACACTTCCCCAGTGTGGACTTGAAGTAGGGGTGCTCCGTAATTTCGAGCACATTGCGACGGCCTAGTCTAGGTTCTCGGGAGGTTAGGGTTTAGGTTTGTAACCAAAATAACTACAAGGAAACTTTACCTTTGCAATAGATCCCGACAAGATTTCGAAATAGGGAGGAACTTGTCAAATCACAAGCCAGTCTGGAGAAGTATGAGACGGTAACGAATGTCACGGACGATATAGCGCAAACCTCGTGGTCCATAATCCGAAGGTACGTTGTTCTGATGTCGTTGGAAAAGAACGAGGTTATACCATACACTAGCTCGTAAAGCATGACGCCAAGGTTCCACCAGTTTGTTTCCAAGTCGTACGTGCTAGGTTGCTTGTCGGAGCCGGGAGAAGTTGGGCCGATCGGAAAGTTCTAGCACAAGTAAAGCATCTCATGCGCTTGCAGAATTTCTGGGGAAATGCAGTCGCATATACCCCAAGGAACTAATGAATGCCATTGCAGAATATTCTGGCTTCCATCCGGTTCCGAAGGAGATAGCGGTGCGGCAGAACCAAAGCCGATCAGCCGGAGATGAGAACCGGAATTCAGCACGAAATTGGGGGCTTGATGTCACTGCATCAAGGGTCAAGTAGGATCGTTGTCTTTGAAATTCGAACGTACCAGTGTGCAAATCCCTGAGTGCCACCAATTGGCACAAATGGCTCGGGGAGCCCACCATTGTACATCGGCTTCCAGCACTCTACCTTTGCAGGGACTGGATTCGAGCACATCTCATAACGTGCCACCCTCCGCATAATCCATGATGAGGTTGAGATGGGAGTTTGGAACGAACAAAGGAGACGAGGCGCCCACATGGCGCTGGTGTGCCTGGCAAGCAACAGGACGTCGCGCTCAATCTGCGGAGAGCATTGCTGCCCAAGGTTGGATTGACCATGATAAACTAGACATTGATTTGATTACCTCGCGAGAGCGGAGAGTGGCCGCTTTTTGGGTCGACTTGTGGACATACGTCCGTCCGTCAAGAATACAATTGACGACGAATGCAGCAAAAGTGGGGACTATGGGCGCCGAGAGATGGCACACACAATGCCGAACTTCAAAGTACCGAGTGCGAAGATCCTCGTCGATGAACCGCAGCGAGTCCGCCTGTATAATGATCAGGTCGGATTTAAGGAGGAGAAAAGAAAAAGACTTGCATGTTTTTCCTATAGTATTCTGGCCATGGTGAAGACGGTCGAGTGTAACGCCCTCGTCGTGTCCCACCACGACATTTGGCGTTGTTTGGTGCTACTTCGAGATCGGAATGATGGTCTCCAGGTCTCCTTCGAACAACCCGCCAGTCTCAAGTCTTCCACTGAATATCCGACCAAATCCTCATTTTGACCGCAGGCCTCAGGACCGAACGTCCGTAATTGAATATGCGACATCGTGTCCACAGCTTGGACGACCTCGGAAATAGCTACTATCGTCGCGTGCGTATCATACACGCCGATGGGAATACCCTCGGATTGCACCGCCATAGTTGGGTGCCCACAAATTTGGTCAGCTTTCCAGATGACAGCTCGCGTCCGGGGCAGAGCATAGTCTGCATGCTTCTATTTGGATGGCGGATGCGGTCAAGACGTTGCTGCGGACTTGGTTCGTGCCTCCTTTTCACGACCGACCACCGTGCGATCACAACACAACAGCATCCGTACCTCAACGTGACAAATTATTTAGACTGATCGAGTGCATCGGTTCTTTGGTACCAATCTCCCACCTGGCTGATCTTGGGTGCGACCACTGTACCTGACAAAGGTTATATCTGTCTGTACCCATCCCTGGCTTCTCCTCTATAAATGCCAACGTGCCAATCTTAACCGATTCAGAAGCGAGCTTTCATTTATCTCGTCCTGGTCTCCCCGAGATACCTGGTCAACTTTGACCCTATGTCACAGGAAGCGCCCATCCTACTTCGGACACCAGGCCCGTTATCATCGGCAATGTCATTTTTTGAATCATTTCATTCTCTCTTACCTGAAAAAACGGAACAGGAATCATTTATGGCCCCACAAAGACACTGAAAGCAGGTGAAACAGATCCAGCAACTCGTCCTTACCTTGACAAGCGTGAGAGGCGCTGGCTTTTTGGCGACTAACGTGTGCTTGTTGAGGTTGGCCAGCAACACTGCAAGACGTACCGACGACTTTAACCACTAGTTCAATTCAATATCATCAAACAATATCCCCCCAGTGGTCGAAATTGCCTTCATCATCGACAGATACCACATGACATCCCGGTCTTGATAGTGCGAAAGTGTATACCCATACTAACTGTGCGGCGCCGAGAAACATATCCCTCCCCAGCCTGCCAGCTGTACAAACGTACCAAAGGAGCGAGGATGACGAGAGAATGTAAATCGGCGGCGGTCGCTCCGTTGAAGTGTAGCATGCCGTCGCTCGGGAGTCCAAGCCGTGCTTCTGCGACGGTCGTAAGAAATAAACCCTCCGTCATCTGGCAGTCCGGCCATCATATACTGTACCATTATCCGTCGGGTCATAACGAATGGAGCCCGCCAGTTTCAAGAATCCTCAAGGCTGAGGAAGGACCGTCGTAGTCCAATACATGCGCTGCCACATACCATTCACGGTACCATGCGTCCAACAGGTCGGCGCCATCAGTGGCATTACGGCGGCCACCAAAGGCATCGATGGCCCCCAGTACGGCACCTAACCTTGCAACGTCATGCTTATTACCACCCCACATGATGATCGCCTTTTCGCAGCGTGGCTTGGATCATGCACGGGATTGTGTTTTCGCTTCTGGCTTATTTTTGCATGTCCTCCACAGGCCCCAACCACGCCGACGATCGCGCGTCTGCTACGGGGAGTCGGCGTTGGATAGTAGTCACTGAGTCAGGTGCGGAGTTACAACATGTTGGTCAACTCTACGTGACAAGTACATTTCTGGCGTGGGAAGCATGTGCACGCACGCCAGTAGTGGGATATGGTGAACCATTTTCATTTTCTCGCGTCGGTCGGTTCTGAAACGCCGCACATCGCCACCCCCACCAATGATGTCTCTGACATTCCCCTTTTCCCGAGGCTGCGAAACATCGCCAGGGTCACAGTACCAGGCCGGCGGGCAGGCCTTGCCGCCGGACCGTCCCCTGCTCTGCCCGATGAAATCTTGACGACAAAATCTTCACTACGTCACAGCAGATCATATGTATAATGTACCCTAAAAACATGAGTATATGCAGTCTTCAGCAAAGAGACCAATGATACAGATCAGACGAACCCGACTAAAAATGCCTCGTCGATGATCATGGGAATGGACGTGACGCATCGAAAATGTAAGACTATCTACTAGTACATTTTAACCAAAAGATTCAGCTGCTTCCATTCAACTAGCAGTGGTTGCGAGCGTCGACCAGTGCTATGCGCAAATTCGGTTATACTTGCTTTGCACCCGTAGGAGTACTTGTACCTGCGCTCCGGGGTTATTTGATGTCTTAGTCGGAGGAAGTGACATTCCTCCCCCGTGTACCACCTCGAAATCAGTCGCGCCTTCTACATGCCGTTGCCCAGGCATACACGGAACTTTGATGCATAAATAAACAGCCGTTGCCGCACTTTCCCTGATGCAAAACTATGGTAGTGGTGGTGCATGTCAGTGATACATGAAATAATGCATTACGCATACATGAATTATGGAATTGCTGTACCCGTTCCACTGTACGCAGTGCATCAATGCATTAATCGTGAGGCCATCATACCATCAGTTGCCAAGTTGTGATGGCAATGCATTGAAGCAAGGCAATCAGCATAACATACTCGTGGAAAGCTACGTCGCGTCCGAATCATGTCATTGGAATCATATGTACTAAGTAAAAGGCCGAGGCCAGTAAGGATGGGAATCAGGGGGAAAGGGTGAAAGGAAAGGCAGCAGATCGTGGTCTCGTCACTGATTCGTACTGTCCAAGCATAGCCCGGATAGCCGTGTAGCGTTCTTACTCTGGCATACCAGTGATCCATTTATACCTTCTCTGCCACCACCACCACCTCTCCATCCTTCTGTAATGTCCATTCGGCATCGAGTTGGTTTGTCAGCTGAATCTCTCTCATGAAAAACGCCGCAACGAATCCGGCGGCGCTAACACAAGCCATCACGCGCCACAAGACTTGTAGGCTGGTCGCAAACGCTGCTTCGACCTCGATCCGTAACGCAGGTGAGAACGAAGGGATCGATGGGATGAGCGCGTACACGATTTCAGTACCTTGCGGAATAGATTCGAGAAATGATGCTGGAACGTTTTTCGAGAGCTCATTCTGAAGAACCGTGCTCCCAATAGTGACACCCCATACCTATTTGCGCATGATCGCACCTTAGGATCTGGTTGCAATACATGGAAATACTCACATTGCCAAACCAGCGAAGGAACCACATAAATGATTGTGCCAGTGCATTATGTGTGACTGGTAGAGGTGCTTGAATAGGATATATGGGTGCCGCTTGCAAGACACTGGAAGTCAACCCAGTCAGTAGAACAGAAGTTGCAGTCGATGTACACATACCCTGAGCCAATACCCATCAGAATAGTGAACCCGACAGCTTTTTCAATTGATGTTGTTGCTTCGATAGTGCTCATTAAAGCAAAGGCGACAACAGTGATCACCCAGCCTATCCACAACACCAGTCGATACTTGAGAGTCATCCGAATTAACAACCCGGTAATGATGGCTGTGACCCCAATCGATGTGAATGCGAGTGTGTAAACGCCTGATCGGACAGGTGAAGCACCCTTGCACGCCTGGAAGTAGACCGGGACAAAATCTGCAGTGGTAAAATGTAATGTCAAGCATGCGATGATGCGAAACAAATTCAAGTAACTTGCATACGGCTGCTACCAAAGCCACTTGAGATACGAATGTCTGCGTGTATCTGAAACATGCATTAACTCCCGTGAAAGAGTCATTGATGACGATATGCCTACCCACTGAGGCTCGTTCTGTTTTTCATCAACACGAATGGCACCTGATGCAAGCTGAGTGAGTCGCAAGTCGCACAAATGTAAATGAACATACGAGCGGGAACCTTGAACATTTTGCCTCGTATACGAAAAAAATTACCAAGCCTAAAAAGCCAAGGACCAGTGGCACAAGTACTTTGACCGACTTCCATGGTGCAGTAATACCACCCCAAGTCAACCCTATCATGTAAGCGACTGTGCCCGATACAACAAGGAAAGTACCACTGTCAGACAAGGAGCCATAAGCGCGATGTAAATAAATATTTGGCTAGATCCTACATCCAGTCTATTCGCCCAAGCTTATCACGAACAGTTCCCGGAGGAATGGGAAGATCCAGAAAAAACAACACCGCCAAAGATGCGACGGCCGAGACTGGAAGATTGAGATCTGTCGCATCGTGTGAGTACCTCGAAAATACCTAGCACGGTTATGCACAGACAGAAAAGCCATCGCCACTGTCCGGCCGCCGCTAGTACACCGCCAACGATGGGACCAATCGATGCAGCAAAGCACCAGACACTAGACAACATCAGCTCGGCCTACTGCATTTCGTAATTGATTGGGCTCTCACAGTGCAAGTAAACCCATAAAAGCACCACGTTCCTGCAAGCTGACGAGGTCTGCAAGTATGACTGCTGTAATAGATTGAATACCCCCTCCACCCAAACCTTGTATTGCTCGACCTGCAATGAGCATGTTCATAGATGTCGCTCCGCCGCAAATGCCACTACCAAGTGCAAAGAGAGCGACGATCAATAAAAGCGTGGGTCGCCGACCAAAAGCCTGAGAAAGGCCACCGCTCATGGGCAGAAAAGCAGTGGCGGAGAGCGCATACGCTGATCCGACCCAGGTGAAAGAGTCTGCATGCAGATCATGAGCGATGGCAGGTAGAGCTGTAG
>JBBPMF010000789.1:0-16952 GCA_038090175.1 Austroboletus eburneus
TCCTTGACTCTTACTTACCACTGTACACCAAAGGGGCTTTAACCCTGCTGTTCGAGTCCCACTTGGACTCTTTTCTTTTCCGTGACCTTTTCCCAGATTACCACTTACATATTTAGCATGACTCATCTGCGGTTGTATTACAGATACTTTTCCGATGCCATCGCATCTTTCCATAGTGACTTAGCCTTCTTCGTGATTCCATTGCTTTCTACTTGCTGACTCACCTTCTTCCCTGACCTACCCTTAACCCTTGGACTTGTGTATATAAACCCTTGGTACACTGCTGTAGATCCTCATCCTAGACCTCCTACAATCTACCTTGTATCTTGGATTGTCCTTGGTTCCTCAGTCCTCGTCCTACTGTTGAGTGGATGCTCCTTAAAATCCCTTTGACCCACTGCTAGTCCTGCGGTGTTCCCAGAACCTCTGTCAAGGAATACCCTTGCCAGACCCCTTTGATCTCGTCTCCTCGACGGCCCCCAGAACCCTTCAATCCCATCTCCTTAATGGTCCCCAGAACTCTTCGATCCCGTCCCTTCAATGGTCCTCAGAACCTCCACCAAGGATGCCCCTTGCTGGACCCCCTCGACTCCTGTTAGCTGTATAGTGATAGTAAGCCCTCGAACCTTTTGTAGGCCACGCTCTGATTACGTCGAGTGTAACAGAACCTGCTGCAGTAAGTTCACACTGACACATTACCCAACATACCCACTCACCTTCTGGTGATCTCCATTCAGATGAATGTGTCACAAGTCCAGCTGCCTGAAGATAAGGATGATGATGTGGACATGGAAGAGGAAGATAAAAGAGACAGAAATCAGTCCCAGTATGAAGATAAAACCCCAGAACCTGAGGGCAGCCAGCTTCCCAATGACAGGTAGCAAGGTAAGCAGCATGTTATATGCACTTTTCTTATCAAACCTTATCATGTGGCATGGAAGCTGCACAATCACAATGCAATCAGGCCACCAATGGCAGAAGTCATGCAAATGGAATATACCAGCAACCAAGAGAACCCTGGGACTGGTGAGAGATGGAAGCAAACTGAGTAAGTGTTTATCATTACTTGCAAAGCAACAACAATGACCCTCCTCCTCACTGAAACTGTTCTATTTTATTGGGAAATTTTGGATAGACAAAGTGTCATATCCCAGATTTCGACCAAGTCCCCTCTGGCCATCTCCGAGGCTTTACGGCCGCCTCTGGTGATCTAACTCCAGAGTTGAAGCATTTCATCGCTAAGTCATCCCGGTCTCTCGTCCGTTCCTCCGTATCCGATCCTATGCTCTTTCCCTGTACGTTATACTTACATTACCTTCTTATACTTACATTACCTTCTTATACTTCCTTGTTCACTATTTAGTTAGCCTCCATTCTATACTGTTGTGCTCAGACAAGGAAGCACAGCCCCAGCTGTGCGACTTGCCAGCACAGTAGCAGTTCCTTTGTATTCTCCACATGACCCTAGCCTTTCCTTCTTTGGAACTCTGACCTCCATATATAAACCCATGTACCCTTAGCTTAGACCTCAGTTCGAATATCAATTTAATCACCCGCTTTACTCCTCCGCCATTGATCTCGCATCAGCGTTCTCTTGCCTAGATGACTCGCCTCCGACCCTCTCATAAATTAGCGACAGCGGACTCAAACAAGGGCGCACCACATAAGGTGAAGCCAAAGTCGCTTTCCGAACCATACACCTCTGGTGTTCTGGAGATTCATACCTGGACTTCTGTGGGACCGGATTTAACACAAAGCTCCAAAGATGGGTTTAGTGGAGCCCACCATGACATACAAGACTGGGCTGACAAGATAAAAACAAGATGTGCTGCAATTTGCCCACCATTTTAACTTCATCCATGGTGGCATTTCCGATTTTGGAGATGGTTTGCCAATGGGATTTGAACTTGGCAAGCATGTGCATGAAGCACTTGCATTAGCCTATGCTGTGGTGAGTTTCTATTTCTCTATTCTAAATGTAACTGATTTTTCTACAGCTTTGCCACATTCTCATATTAATTGGTAGCAACTACAGAACTTTTGAGGTCATACAATTGAAGGATGATAAAACTGCTTTGTCACCGCATATTGTTATGCTCAACGTGGTCAAGCGTAGGCCTGCAGAGGTTCGAGGGCTTACTGTCACTATACAGCAGACAGGACGAGTGGGCCTGATGAGGGGGTTCCTTGACAGGGAGGCTAAGGCCGGCGTAAGACTAATGTTGGATCAAAGGGGGTCCGCTCAAGGGTCTTCCTTGGCAGAGATTCTGAGGACCGTTGAGGACCAAGGAATCAATGGGTCTTGGGGACTTCACAGGACTAGCGATGGATCGAGGGTTCAAAGAAGCATCCACTCAACAGTAGGACGAGGACTGGGTGATCTGAGAGCAACTCCAAGATACTAGGTAAATTGCAGGAGGTCTAAGATAGCAAATACACCTGAGTATCGAAGGTTTATATACACGAGCCAAGTGGTTAAGGGTAGGTCAATGGAAGAAGGTAAGTCAGCGATAGAACGCAATGGAATCACGAAGAAGCTGAGTCACTATGGAGTGGATGCGACGGCATCAGATAAGTATTGGTGATATAACTGTGGATGAGTCATGCTAAATAAGTAAGTGGTATTGCTAAGATAAATGGTAAAAGAAAGGACCCAAGTGGGGCTCAAACAGCGAGGGTCAAGGTCCTTTGGCATACAGGGTAAGCAAAGTAAGAAAAAGAGAGAGGGTTCCAATGAATCGTAACACATATCCCAAAAGAAGGATCATTCAATTTCAACAAAGATATATGATGGCTGGTAATCAAGGATTATCTTATGCTGATTCATGGTCTGAATATTGATCAATTTGAACTCATTAAAAGTGAGACACAGGCTTATGTTAAGGTTCCTGCAAGAGAACTTGGTCTGTCAATCAAGCAAGACAAAGAGGGGATGACAACCTGTTTTGCTTTCATTGATATGCTGGTAAGTAAATTCCTTCGAGTCACAAGCCAATGATTACTACTTTGTCACAGGTGTTGTTTTTTCTTTGGTTGCATTGAATCTTTCTCAGTGGTGCATTTGGACACTATTCTCTATCCACTCTTTTTTTTTTTGCTCAAGTTTCTTTTTATGTCACATATTCTACTACTCTCCTGTCACTTTCAATTCCCTTTCCCAAGGCCTTTTTAATCAC
The DNA here is from genome assembly GCA_038090175.1 of Austroboletus eburneus. Lineage (NCBI taxonomy): Eukaryota > Fungi > Basidiomycota > Agaricomycetes > Boletales > Boletaceae > Austroboletus > Austroboletus eburneus. The sequence goes on from JBBPMF010000789.1 coordinate 3,177, forward strand.
ACTGCTTACTAGTAGTTGAGGTTTGCTGATTTTCTCCCTTTGACCTAAGATCATTTCTATTGTTGATTGTGATTCACATTGCAATGTACCATCCAGTTTATATCACTAAATCCAATTTAATGTCTGATTTTATTGGGCTTTGGAAGGTGTGAAGCAGTGTGTCATTGATGTTGACACTGGCTAGTAGTCACACAAGAGTGTTTAGATGAGAAGTATATAGTCATACAATATACTGGGATGACAAGTGTATCCAGTGGCTGGTCACATGATACATTGGGATAACAAGCAGATTGAGGGACTGGTCATGCAAGACATCAGGATGACAAGCGTGTTGAGTGACTGGTCACACAAGACATCAAGATAACAATGTGTCAAGTGGCTGGTCATGCAAGACATCAAGATAACAATGTGTCAAGTGGCTGGTCATGCAAGATGGCCAGACAATTAGTACCAAAGTATTACATCACACAAGATCATAAGATTAAAAGTAAGTAAAATAGTAGTACAAAAAGTCAATAAGATCCATAAGTGGGTCAAGAAGGCTTAGCAGTCGGTGATGTGGTGAAAGTACACAATTATCTTCAAAGAACAGCATCAGGCATGGTGAGGGCTAGCTAAGCTGTTTAAAACTGTTTAAAGAAGCTTAAAGAAGTTTGCAAATTTACTCATGCAGGAAACAGGAGCAGCTTTATATGAACAGAGTTATTAAAAGGGATTTGCTGATCAGCCAGCAAACTCAAGCTCTCAAAAAATTGCAGCAGGACATACTACTGATAACAGAGAACTTCAACACAGCAGTGCAAGTGGAGATCTCCAAGCAGGCAGAAAAATTAACTGTGAGTGCATGTTTTTTATATAGGCATTAATTGTTTTATAGATCAAAAAAATCTGAACTGCTGGTATTAAAACAAAGGAATGATGTTATCCTGCATGAATTGAAGGTGAGTGCAGTTTCATCTAGTTGAGTTTGGCACTGAGCTGCATCTAGTGACTGCAAGAAGCTTCTTCCTTGGAAAAGTCACCCATTGCCTGTTTGCTAGAACCAGGATTGTCTGGTTCCACCAATTATCACCAGCTCTTGTCACCTCCCAGCAATCTGGCCACCTGCAAGTGTTTCATTGCTGAACTGAGTTTTTCTTCTGCCTTAATGAGCTGTCCCCCAATCCCAATTGTATCCTGCAGCAAGTCCTCCCAAAGCATCTTCAGCTGATCCACTTCTTTCACCTATTGCCATCATCATGCAGATGGTATCTCAAACACCTGATTCTTGCCTGGAATACCCTCATATGCATCCTCAGAGTCAAAGCTATCATCAAACCCATCTCAAATGGCCCTTGATTCTGTACCGTTACCATTTCCTCATGGGAAAAAAACCCTCTCATTGCTGCTCATGCACCATCCCCTGCAACATTTGTCTCTCTAACATAGAAAAGCAGTTCCATCACTTTCCCTATAGCATCTTCAAAGCTACATCAGGAAATGTACACATTATGTACTTGAACACACTTGAAATACTTGAAATATTTTACTAAGTACATGTGTACTCTACAGTAAATAGGCCAAGAATTTCAAGTATTTTATCAGTAAGTGAACCAAGACAAGTAAGTAAACCATAAAGTGAATGTATGAACATATTTCTGCCAACTGACAGAATTGAACTCACAGCTTTGGTGACTGCCAAAAATGAATATAGCATGATATATTGACCAGTACACCATGCAGCCTTATTATATAGAGTAAAGATAAACTATATGAGTACTCTACAAAAGTTCAGTAAATTTTTCTCTAAGTCCATTCACTTTGATGCTGATAGTACCACAATTGATGGCATAGATATGCAACAGTCACATTCACTGTCTGGTTCAGTGAGTATCACATGTGTTAAGTCCAGTTCTGCTGGGGTCTAGATACATGACTCTGGAGCACTGAAGTTGTACTGTGGTCAGAGTGGCATTGGCTTCACCTTATGTGGTGTATCCTTGCCCAAGTCCAATGTCACTAATTTATGAATAGGATGGACTAGAGGTCCAGAGGGTTGGAGGGTTGGAGGGTCAAAGGTGAGTTGTCAAGACTCAGATGAGAGAACACCAAGATGAGATCAATGGCAAAGACAGGAGAAGCAGGAACTAAGATGATATTCAAACTAAGGTCTAAGAACAGAGTACACAAGTTTATATATGGAGGAGGGAAGTCCAAAAGGAGTATAGTACTAGTCGAAGGAATGAAAGTAGCAAAGTACCAGTGCAGTGCCAGTTTGTTACACAGCTGGAGCTGTATGCCTTACCCTGAACACTGCACAATAGAATGAAGACTAACTAAATGGAGATACAAGACACAAGAAGATAATGTAACATAACATACAGAGGATGGAGAGAACAGAGATGGAGGAGATGGAATGGTCAGAGGAAACATATTGAAGGAATGTTACCAGAGGTGACTGAATAGTATTGGAGGAGGTTGGAGTTGACTTGGTGAAATTCTGGGATATGACAACATGATCTCTCATCCTATCTTGGCACTGCCAGCAACAGTCATATTAATTTTTTCTCTCTATTATCAGCTTGACAATAACAATAAGGCCAGTATCTCCCCCTCAAGTCTGAACCCACCCATATTCAACAAAAATGGCCATGGCACACCTGACAGTGACAACAACAACAAGACAATCAACAAGACAACAGGATAATGACATTGTTATGATTCATTGGCCCCCTTACTCTTCTTTCCTTGACTCTTACTTACCACTGTACATCAAAGGGGCTTTAACCCTGCTGTTCGAGTCCCACTTGGACTCTTTTCTTTTCCGTGACCTTTTCCCAGATTACCGCTTACATATTTAGCGTGACTCATCCACAGTTGTATTACAGATACTTTTCCGATGCCATCGCATCTTTCCATAGTGACTCAGCCTTCTTTGCGATTCCATTGCTTTCTACTTGCTGACTTACCTTCTTCCCTGACCTACCCTTAACCCTTGGACTTGTGTATATAAACCCTTGGTACACCGCTATAGATCCTCATCCTAGACCTCCTACAATCTACCTTGTATCTTGGATTGTCCTCAGTCCCTCAGTCCTTGTCCTACTGTTGAGTGGACGCTCCTTAGAACCCCTTTGATCCACCGCTAGTCCTGCGGTGTCGCCAGAACCTCTGTCAAGGAATACCCTTGCCAGACCCCTTTGATCCCATCTCCTCGACGGTTTCCAGAACCCTTCAATCCCATCTCCTCAACGGTTCTCAGAACTCTTCTATCCCGTCCCTTCGATGGTCCTCAGAATCTCCACCAAGGACGCCCCTTGCTGGACCCCCTCGACTCCTGTCAGCTGTATAGCGACAGTAAGCCCTCAAATCTTTTGTAGGTCATGCTCCAATTACGTCGAGCGTAACAGACATGGCAACATGATAATGATGAAGTTCATCAAGATGACAATGATAACAGCAATTCTGGCACTCCCAACACCAACAACAATGTTGATGATAACAATCTCCAACAACAACAATGATGATGATGAGGGTGTCTCCAATAAATAGCAGACACCAACAAAACTGGCAAGCCAATAATGACAATGACAATGTGGTGCAGATAATGCAAGAGTGCCCTCAACAGAACATGGTGGTGACAATAACAATGACAATGAGGCACAATATAGAGCTCTGTGCAGCTCTACATGCATATTGTCCCATTTTTATTTGAAACACATTTCTATACTGCACTTTTACTTATACCCTCCATTTTGCAGCATGCTGAATGGGATTGATGATGCCCAAGCATCTGCTGGCAGGCTGAGAATGTCTCCTGAGTGGTTGGTTTGGGCTGAATCAGTCCTGACTCACTCAGACACACTGTCCTTAATCTTGGCCAAAGATTTATTTTCTTCTAACTATGGATTCATACTCAGACAGCTTCCTGTTGAAAGTGACTAACTAGGGATGCTTATCTACAGCCTGAGTAGTGTACTTCATGTATATGAGAAAGGCTTACTTAATATGTAGCATACACAGTATAAGTTTGGAGTTTCAGACTCCACTTGAAGAACACTTCTTGTCTCTACACAACTATGTACTAGTGACACATACAAAAAACTCCCTAGTCTCAGTGAGTAATGTGTTATACATACTTGTGGTTAGATAGGTCATGTACCCAGTGTGTACACTGCCTAGCTGTGACTAGTGGTAGTACAGGCTTGACACCTAATATGTATGTGTCATCTGGAACCTGTAAGTTCAACAGATTATAAGCCCCAAATGTTGTGTTGTCAACTCAATCTTGTAAAAAGGAATGTTGCCTTCATACCAGTTATCTCAGAGTGAGAACCTCATCAGTTGACAAGGATAGATGAATTGATCTCAGCTTTTCATGAGAGGGATCTCATGTTGGTGCACTTTACTGACACATTTTGCCCTGTTCTTAGAACTCACCACAATGTCATTCTCCAAAGTCTCCATGCCCTTGCTACCCATCTTCTCTGGTTCAGACTTCAAGATCTGGTGAACCAAAGTCATGGACTTACTCAAGGCCCAACAGATCTATTGGGCAATCAAGCTCACAAACTTCAGGCCCACAGTATGTACCTGCTGATGTGTTGGATCCAGATGCTGTCACTCAATACCTCAAATAACAAATGGCACAATGCCAATAATGCTTGTGTCAGTATTGTTCTATCACACTGTTCACCCACAATCTCGACCAAGTTTTGATCTTATGATCTAGTTGAAGCAATGGCACAGCCCCCAAAATGGGACAACTTTGTCAAAGCCATTAAGAAGTTATACTCTGGATGTGAGGATATGAATAAAGTAGGTATTGTCAAGCTGACATCCAGTACCTTGTTCAAGAATACCAAGCCAAGCCAATGCATACATACCATTAAGAATCTTGGTGAATATCAGTGTAAGTTTGATAAGATCACTAAGTTACTTATCAAAAGCTAAAAGCTCTTAGACCTTGACCAAGATGCCCTCTTTTCCTCCAGTCTCCCCTCCAACACTGAACACCAAGGCTGACAATGCCTGCTGATCACAAAAATGATACACTATCTCTTCAACTCTTATTTCATGAATGACATTGTTTCAGCCACCAAATTTCTTCTCACTGGCTTCATGATGTGTACAGCATTAGTGATTAGTGCTGCCCAGTTCTATTTTCTGGTCTGAATCTTTTCAGTTTCAATGCCATTGGTACTGTGAGTATTGACACTGGTGCCAGTACCTCAACTGGTTGTCGTCAAGCAAGAATAAACTGCATATACATACACAAGCTTTCCATTCCCAGGATTGCACCTTCTGTGGTGACCCAGCCCATATGATGTATACTTGTCCTCATGTGGAGGGCTACATATATCCAGACTGGCTGCATGATTCACAGCACCAGCAGTCATTTGTGCTTGCCCAATGGAAACTGAATCCCCTGCATCCAAGGTATCCAATGCCTTTGGAAATGTCTGGACCAAGTTACATCAGCTTCGGCAACATTCTCAGTCACAACAGGCATCCTCTTACTCTCTTTCCCTGAAACTGATGTCATACTAGAAATCAAACCATCAGTCTTCATAACCCTGGTCAATAGTTGAGATGACAATCTCCAGCCAACTACTGACAACCCTGACTTTCAGGAATATGTCACCTAGGCTTGGGCAAACTTCAAAGCTGATAGTACTGTTTCTCCCTCACAGTTCTGATATTCTTTCCCCCTTGAAGATAAAGCAGCCCTCAAACATGTTCTAGATCATATGCTGGGCTTAACCATGCCAGTCCAGGCCTGAGAGCTCATATTCATTGCACCTGGCATCAGAAAGCTATTATATGATGTGTTGACCCTGAAGCAGATCTCTCCAGGCTCAGTGGTGACTTTGGTCATCTACATTAATGAGCTCTCTGATCAGAACTCCAATGCTATAATTTGAGATTTTGGTGAGAAACCTTTGAAAGGTGGCAGGGGAGTTGGTAAGACTGAAGAACATTACAGTTGATTCGAAGAGTCCTTTATGGGTAATAAAGGTGGCTTTCCATTGATGTCCGTTTTTGATTCGGACATTGTTGTAGCCCCATCGAACATTGAACTTCGTGAAGACCTTGGCATCATGGAGTTTGTCAATGAGATTGGAGACTAAGGGGAGGGGATAGGCATCACGAATGGTATGCTCATCAAGGTATCTGTAGTCCTGACATGGATGGAGTTCACCATCCTTCTTTTTGACAAAGAAGAATGGGGAAGCTTGGGGAGAGTTCGAGGGGCATATCTTGCCTGAAGCAAGATTTTCATCAAGGAAGGTTTCCATGGCCTTGTGCTTGTCTGGGGAGAGGGGGTAAATCTTTCTGACTTTGGGTGTGAATGATTCATTGAGGTTGATCTCATGATCATAGGGCATCAGAGGGGTACATGGTCCATGGCTTCTTTCGAGAAGATGGAGGCAAAGTCAGAGTATTCAGCGGGGAGGGTGACCTTCGGTTTGGCTTTTTTGGCAGCCATGGCCAACTTGGTAGAGTTCATGAGCTTGGCAATGAGAGGATCACCCTTGGGGATGAAGTGGTACCCACATCGGATGATGCAGTTGATGGTGTAGTTATCATGAGCTCGGTGGAGGTACTGGGGTTCTGTCTTATAATCAAGGTATTCGTAGAGGTGTCCATCATAGACAGAGTCTACTTGGACATGGCAAGGGGGTCGAGGGGAGGGCTTGAACTGTTGGAAACAGGTTTCATATTGGTTCAGGTCGACTTTGTGGAGCATATAGAGCTCCTTGGATTGGTCAGTGGACTCATTAATGGAGAAAGTCTGACTGAACCAGTTGATGGTGGGGTTGATGGCTTTCAACCATGGGAGATTGAGGATGAGGTTTTGTCGACCACAATCCATGACATAGAATAGAACTTTGTGAGTGAGTCCTTCGTTGTGAACAAAGAGTTTGGTGGTGAAACAAACCCTCCTTTATCCATGGGTCCCTGATTGAGATTGGTGACATTGAGGGGGAAGGGGAGTCAGGTGGGGGGAGTTTGTTTTTATGGACAAAGCCCCAATCGATGCAAGAGATATCAGTGCTGCTATCAATAAGGGTGCGGGTGTCAATGGTTTTCAATGTGTGTGAGGGTACAATGATTTGGACAGGGATTTGCATTGAACCAGGCAGCGTAGGTACAGTTACACATTGTATTTTAGGAAAGTTCTGTGTCAGTTGAGATCTCCATTCTAAAAATCCTTCTTGGGAGAAAAGGTGAATTGGACGTGATGGACTGTGAGGTCATCGTCATCATCGTCGTCGCAGGTCTGAAGTTTGGGGAAGTCATTGTCGACCTGTTCAACTCGTTTGACCAAAGTCTTACAAGGTTCCTTGGGGTATTTTCCACAAGCATCAGCTTGGTGGCCTTTCTGCCTACAGCATAGGCAATGCCCTTCTTTGAAGCATCGCTCCCATTCTTCAGGAGTTAGCTTAGGTGGTCTGGGGGCATTGACTGCATCGATGTCCATGGCATCGGGATCGCAGATTTTCTGGGAAGGGGAGGAGGTGGAGGGGGTCTGGTAAGACCGGTACACAGGGGTGGAGTGGGTGCGGTGTTGGCTGACAATGGTCTGAGCATGATTGTTCTGAACCTGGAAGTGAATGGCTTTTGAGTACCATTCATCAACTTTTGTGGGGACCATGTCCATGGAGAGGATATGGTGGGAGAGGGGAGGGGGAATGCTGGCAGCAAAGTAGTTGATCAGGACATTCTGATCAGTGATACCTGAGAGGTTGATGTTGTTTCTAAACTCAGTGATATGCTGAGTGAGTTCAGGACTGTAAGATCCATTTTTCTTAGGGATGAGGCGTTCTGAATGAAGCCAGTTAATGGCCTGATTCTTAGTGTCTTGGTGCTCAAAAGCACTCTTGAATTTGACGAGGAAGTCGGCGAACATCCCAAAGGAGTTGGTGGCGATGGCTTCCTTCTGGAAGGTAGAGGCCCAGATGATGGCTGAGTCCTTTTTCATGTAGAATAAGGCATAGGTGATCTTCTTGTTGTTGTCATCATAAATGGCCTTGTTTATGATGAAGTAGGTTTGGACAGTGGATAGCCAGGACATGGCATCAGCATAAGAGCCATCAAAGGCATTGGGGACTCTGAGATGGAGTTCAGTGGGTTTGGCCATCATGGCAACTTGGGCTGGGGGTGGGAGTAGGGTAAACACCGGTTGGCAATTAACTGTGGTTGGAGATGGTGGGGTGGGTACTCTGAGGATACTAAGTGCCGCAGAGAGTCGATGGGCAAGTTCTAGGCCCTCAAGTTGTTGAGGAATGACAAGGTCTTTGTCAGTATTGATGGGGTTCTCCAAAAAGGGTTTGTTGGTGTCAGACAAGTCAAGGGTTTCCCTTCTCAATGTGAGGTCAGGATAGGGTCTAGGGTTTCTGGGGCGTTGGTGGGCAATGGTGGAGGCTTATATGGTGATAGTTGATCAAGGGAGATCTTAGACCTTTTGTTATGCTCGATGTGGTCAAGCGTAGGCCTGCAGGGGTTCAAGGGGCTTACTGTCGCTATACAGCTGACAGGACAAAGGGGCCTGATGAGGTAGTTCCTTGACAGGGAGACTAAGGCCGGCATAAAACTAACATCGGGTCGAAGAGGGGTCCGCTCAAGGGTCTTCCTTGGCAGAGGTTCTGGGGATTGTTGAGGACCAAGGGATCAATGGGTCTTGGGGACGTCACAGGGCTAGTGACGGATCGAGGGTTCAAAGGGAGTGTCCACTCAATAGTAGGACGAGGACTGGGGGACCCAAAAGCAACCCCAAGATACTAGGTAAATTGCAGGAGGTCTAAGATAGCGAGTACACCTGAGTATCGAGGGTTTATATATGTGAGCCAAATGGTTAAGGGTAGATTAATGGAAGAAGGTGAGTCAGTGATAGAAAGCAATGGAATCGTGAAAAAGATGAGTCACTACAGAGCAGATGTGATGGCATCAGATAAATGTTGGTAATACAGCTGCAGATAAGTCATGCTAAATAAGTAAGTGGTATTGCAAAGATAAAGGTAAAAGAAAGGATTCAAGTGGGGCTCAAACAGCAAGGGTCAAGGTCCTTTGGCATACAGGGTAAGTGAAGCAAGAAAAAGAAAAGGGGGCCCTAACGAATCGTAACAGATAGAATGACCTTATAGGTTTTTTTGAGCTGGCATTGAGTGAGCTCATCAATGTAGAAAGGAAAACATGTGTTAGGTATGTTGAAAGGTAACATACTGGAGTTATCTCTGAGTAAGTCCAGTGTCCTATGGAGGAACTCTGAGGATCTGCTCATCAGACATTGAGGATGAACTTTATGTGTTGACATCAGAGCAACCCACCATCCAGAGATGGTCAGCCAAATAGAAGTAAGCTTAACCCCAGATATCAATACAATAGATTATTCTTACTTAGATACTGTATAGTTAATGTATTGAGGTAGAACAAATATCTGTCAGCTAGACTAATGAAATAGACTCTTTTCCCCTTCTGAACTCAGCTCCCAGAGACATTCCAAGTATCTCCAGGTGCCCCCAAGCCCCCAGTGAGTACTATAATTGATTGCTCTTTGTTTGGCATAATTCTGGTGTGCTTTACTCTGCCACACTGCTATACAAATGGTAGTATGGGTTTGACACCTAATATGTGATCCATAAGGAAATCCACTGAGACATCTACCCATGGGGCTGTGGAAACTTCCAAGGATTCAAGCTTGCTGGCTGGTGGCTTATTGCCTGTCTTCATTCTTTGACACACATCACATCTAGTGATGTATTCTTTTACATAAGTAGCCATTCCTGGCCAGTTGTAGTTTCTGCACAGCAGATCTAGGGTTTTCTCCTGACCAGGATGGCCAGCAGAAGGTGTGTCATGGCAATTCATTATCATGTCTCAGTATAGATCTTCATCTGATGGGACAAAGATTTTGTTATCAGTGGTCCTTAGAAGTTAACCATTAATATCATCTGTGAAACCCTTTTCATAGAGCTTTTGGATCTCACTTCCTTCATCAGAAGGGTTGCGATCTTTATTTTTTCTAATAATTTATTGCCTTCATCTTGGATCTGGATAGTTCTGATCTGCTCTGGCGGTATGACAAGAATCTGCTTGTTGTCTTGTTCTATCCCTTTCACATGGTCTTCTCTGTGGGAGAAAGCATCCGCTTTTCCCATTGTAGCACCAGGCTTGTGGTATCATATATGATTAAATCTGGATAAATATTGCACCCAGCATGCTTGTCATCAGTTCAGATCCTGTCTGACCATGAACCACTGGAGATTCTGGTGGTCATTCCAGATCTCAAATTGAAATCTTGCTTCTTCTAGATAATGCCTCCACATTTCTAACACGTGCATTACCGAAAGGAGTTCTTTATCTGCAACCAGATAATTTCTTTCCTGGTCATTCATAGAGTGGGAGTAATAGGCAACCAAATGCCACTTTTCCTCCTTTTGAATGGATAATACTGCCTCTGTGGCATAGTCCAAGGCATTGCATTCTAGGCAAAACTGACAATCAACATCAGGAAAAGCGAGTACCAGGGCAGTGGTGAATGGTTTTTTGAGCATGTCAAATGCTTCTTGACATTTTTCACTCCATACAAATGGAACGTCTTTCTTGGTAAGGTCATTCAATGGCCTTGCAATAGAAGCATAGTTGGTGATAAACCAACAATAGAAGTTAGCTAATTCCATGAAGCTTCTAACTCCACAGAGATTCTTTGAGCTTGGCCATTCTAGGACCGCTTTCACTTTGGATTCATTCATATGAACTCCATCTTTTCCTACAATCATGCCTAGAAATTCTACTTCTTCAGCAAAGAATGTGCATTTTTCAGGCTTTATATATAAATCATTTTCCTTGAGACGAGCTAGGACTTTCTGCACAATCTTCTCATGCTCTTTTTGAGAATCTGTTTTTGTAAATATCATCAGGTCATCAATATCAATGTATACTACACAGACATCTTTCATATCTGCGAAGAGTTCGTTCATCATTGCTTGAAATGTCGCTGGGGAGTTGCACAGTCCAAAGTACATGACTAAGGGTTCGAAAGCTCTGCAAAAACAAACGAAGGCTGCTTTCCACTCATTACCTTCTTTGATGCAGATATTATTGTATTCCCAGCAAAGATCCATTTTAGTAAATAATTTAGCCCCTTTTATTTTGTCTACCAACTGCCCAATCAGTGGGAGTGGATAGTTATTTTTCACTGTGTACTCATTGAGGTATCTGTAATCCTGTACCATCCTCTTTTGTCCATCCTTTTTAGGAACAAAGAACACTGGTGATGTTTGAGGGGACTTAGAAGGGCATATGTAACTCTTTCTTAGTTGGTCATCAATAAATGCCAACACTGTTAACCTTATGATTGTGCACTCCTACCTACATTAATGAGTCACGCTTTAGACTAGTGAGTCACGCTCTACACTAGTGAGTCATGCCTAGTGGCGTGGTAGTGTTGTGTAGTGTTATTGTAGTGCTCTGGATGTAGCCCAGAGTTCACTGTCTATGTCCCTCAGTTTTTGACAGTGAGCTCCAGGTATGTTAGCTAGCTATTCTACTTGAATATATAGTTTCTGACAGTGAGCTCTAGCTGTGTGAATCCAGCTGTTAACAGGTTATGAGCCCCGCACTTTAGAAGCGCTATCTTCACTGTCCACTACATCTGGTTGGACTTACCAATTCAAACCACCTGTCCTTGGTCCCTCTTCACTTTAACTCGACTATCTCTGGTCTACATTGCATCAGTATGGTCTCATTCCATCCTAAATCCCATTACACCATCCCTCAGCATCGTCCTGATGTCCCTACCACTGCTCTCGCATCCCATGACATCCTGGAACGTGCTGGAAACACATCTCTTTGATGCAGTGATCCCTCGGATCCATTCTCCCCACTTCAGCTCAATGCAGACCATAACTGGAATGCTGACACTGGAGCTACATCCCACATGACCCCACATCGCCACTGGTTGCGCAATTATGCACCCAAATGTGTCCCAATCAAGCTTGCAGACAATACTGTGGTCTACTCTGCTGGTGTTGGATCTGTTGTCTTCCACCCAGTCATTAATGAAAAGCCAAGTCGTGCTGTCGAGTTCTCTAATGTCCTACATGTTCCCCACCTTCGGACCAACCTCCTGGCGGTCCTCTACTTGACTCAACACAAGTCCTTTGTGATCAGCATCAACTCAACCCACATGTTCTTCTCTAGGCCACCAGGACCACCTCTTATCATCGCCAGCATCAATAGCCACAATGCTGCATTCCTAGACGGACATACTGAGGCAGTTACAGAGTATGCTCGACCAGCTACCACTGTCCCACTCGATTTATCACTCTGGCATCGCAGATTTGCGCACCACAACTCCGCAGACATCAAAGCTCTCTTTGAGTGCAACCTGGTCACTGGAATGAAGTTGGACAGCAAGTCCTTGCCTGATCCCATCTGTGAGCCATGCTTAGCAGGCAAAATGCATGCCAATCCATTCCCCTCATCAACATCTCATGCTACTCGACCCCTGGAACTCGTCCACTCCGATGTACATGCTGTTCCCTATCCCACCTTCTCTGGTTATCGCTACTGGGTCACTTTCATCGATGATTTCAGCCGGTTTCGCTTTGTGCTACCCATTAAGGCCAAATCCGACGTTTTTGACGCTTTTAAGCAGTTTAAAGCCTTTGTGGAGAACCAGAGTGAGAGAAAGATCAAAACCGTGCGAGACGACAAGGGAGGGGAGTACATGAGCAAGGCCATGCTCGAATTCACCAATTCCTGCGATATTGAGCGCCAGCACACTGTCCAAGTGCGCCCACAGCAGAATGGAGTCGCAGAACGTGCTCATCGCGTCCTATCTGAGCGGATTACAGCTATGCTCAAGGAATCTGGCCTGGCAATGGCTTTCTGGGGCGAAGCACTTGCTGCTCTTGTCCATGTGTGGAACAGGTGTCCCACAGCAGCTCTGGACAACTCGACACCCTATGAAAAGTGGAATGGGAGCAAACCTGATGTTTCCCACTTCCGTGTGTGGGGATCTACTGCTTATGTTCACATTCAAAGGGACAAGCGTGATGCTTTGCACCCACACTACGAAAAGTGCGTCTTTATAGGCTATCCTGATGGCTACAAAGGCTGGAAGTTCTATAACCCAACTACCAAGCGCACAATCATCTCAGAGCGCGCTGATTTCAATGAAAGGAGTGCTGCTAGGCCTAATCCAACCATTAGCACGCCTAAGCGTGACTGTAGCTACACTCCAGCGTGACTCTACATTGAGTCGACCTCATCCCATTCCATACCACCCACCAACTATCGACTACTCGTCTAATGATGGCGACTTGGACGCTTCTGGAGATCTTCATCCTGGGGGGGTCCCTAATCCTCCTGATGCGCAGGATGAAGATCCCCAAACACCCTTAGCAGCTCCTGCTCCACCGCTTTCACCAGTCCCAAAGACACCACAACCATCCCCATCTCCAGAACTCGCCCCAAAGCCTGAACTCGTCGAAATTGAGCGACCACCTAGTCCCATTGGCATAGGAGCGCGCCTACCTCGCAGAACTCGCCAACCACCTCGAGATTGGTGGAGATTAAGCCCTGCTCAACTTGTTGACGACTCCGAGGACTCTGATGATGAAGAAGCGGACATGGCAAGGTGTTTTAGCGCAGGTTTAGCGCAACCAAAGTCCTATAGAGAGGCAATGCGTCGAGATGATGCAGCTGAGTGGAAACAGGCCGCATTGGACGAACTTGGAGCGCACAAGACCAATGGAACTTGGGAACTCGTGTCTAGACCTAAAGACA
>JBBPMF010000790.1:0-16915 GCA_038090175.1 Austroboletus eburneus
CCAATGCAGCACGTTGGAGGGTAAGCGCTTCTTCCAGGTCAGCCAGATCTCCAAGCAACTTGAAACGGTCCTTGAGGTCCATAGAAAGGTTGCTCAGCACTGCATCTCGATAGGATGAGGGAAGTTCTAATGCAAGACGCTTGAGAGCGATTGCCTCTTCCAAATCTTGCACTGCTCCAAGCCATTGATAACGGATACTGAGGTGGAAAGCAACATTGACCATTGAAGCACCTCGCTTGGGATCCTCTGGCGGGCAAAGTTCCAACACGCTACGTCCCAGTGAAACAGCCTCGTCGATGTCTGCCAGGTTTCCAAGCTGCTCAAAACGCTTAGAGAGGCTAAGTGCAAGGTTACGTAGGGAAACCCCTCTGGCGTAGTGCCCCGGCGGGCGAAGTTCCAACACTCTCCGCTGACAGGTGATTTCTTCTTCCAAGTCAGACAGTTCCCCGAGCTGGCTGAAACGCGCATCGAGGTAAAATGCAACCATATGCATTGCATAGTCTCGATCAGGATTGCCGTGCGGGCAAAGTTCCAATGCGCGGCGTGCGAGACGGAGCGCCTCTTCCAGGTCAGTCAATCCTCCTCTTTCCCTGAACCGCTTGTAGAATGGTTCGGCACGATCAAGCAACGATCTAACAGATGCATCTGGCAAATGCGTTGTTTACCATCCGATACTCTGAGCCAATACTCACCTGAATCGGACATTGCGACACGATGCGGCAAGTGGGGTAGTATGCACGAGACAGATCGACTTGGTCCTGATTAAAAATTCGCTCAGCTCGAACTCAGGTACGTAGTCATCTAACCAGCAGGACATACCTGCGACGAGGGAGACTTAATGTTTCGACTAGGTTGACAGCAGGGGATCTCACTCAACGACGAAGGTGAGAGGAAGCGTTAGACGAGCAGCGTCGACGACGAGCGCTCACCTTGCCATACACGAGACATTTGACGCCCGGATGCCCATAACCTACGGATCGGGGTTTACAATGACAATCACGCAGAGCGATCGTGTTTGTGGAGCATCAGTGGTCCATATTTCGATTTCTGAACTTTAAATATGAGAAGGAAAGCGATAACGGTGCGGTCGTCACAACAGTATGCATGCAGAACAAAATTTTGAAAAAATCATGTTATTGTTACTGATCAACAACAGAATAATAGCAATTTTATTCCGAATCATTTGTACGTTTGTACCGCAGTCTACTCGAACGACTACAGATTATACACAGCACTGAAAATCATTTTTGTCTTGTCATCTCTTCCTCTGGACATGTCCTCGCACATCAGCCAGCGTCTAGTAAACCAAGGGTAGCGCGCAATAATAAGATAAAAAGGGTGGAACGGCTCGCGAGACAATAGATAATAGCATGTAGAACAAGAAAAAAGAAGATATAAATCAGTTCAGAAAAGAAGGGAAATACCAGACACGCCGTCGATTCAACTTTCTACTAGTTGTGACGCAGTAAGGGTATAGGCACACGAGGCAAATAAACAGAAGCAGACGGTGTGCTAGCAGTTTGTGGGGCAAGATATAAATCTCGCTGCGGTGCCTTAAGTTCGAGCATGTCTAATAAAAGCAATGGAGCCTCGCACTCAACATATGTCGACATGGGAAAAGATCCAAGAAAACTCACCCATAGGTTAACGGTTGCGCCACAGGCACCGGGCTTCGATCCCAATCGTCCGTCCCGTGGGCACAAAAGGCAACGTACTTCTTCAACAACGCAAGAGTCAATATGAAGAAAGGCGGGGAGAATACGTGACAACTGACCGACTGTGTCCGCGTATCATCATCCATCTGGGGAGCCGAACACACGCCCTTTCTTCCTTTACGCTTTTCGAACAAAATCTGAAACCGTCCGCCACATTCCTTGCTGTACACCAGAGTCAGCGTCTGCCCTGACCAGCCACGAAGGCACTTACCAGTCGAGGGAACCTTCCGTAAGCCAGCCAGACCAATCAGTTGAACTGCGACACTCTGCTTCGTTGAGTATCCCACACAAGTGACATTTATATGTCTTGCAAGAAGGCTGCTTCTGTTGAAAGATGACATGCATGATCAGCTTCGTTCCAGCGTCGATACAAGGCCATCTTGACGCTTCGTTCGTCACTTGAACAACCTGCGATCCCTTGTCTATCGCGAGGTCGTACAGGCCAGCGTCGACACAGCGTTTCTGGACGAGGGCCTTGCGAGACTTGGTCTTGAGCACGACCTTGAACATGGCTTGAAGTTGCTATCGATAACCGACCGACGAAAAAGATGTCATCAATACACGCCTCCCACACGTGGACGAGCACGCGGGCAAATCAGACTCTGGTATGGAGGGGTCTCACCTCGAACGACGTACAGCACTACATCGAGATCGGGTGCTCTCGGCCTGTCACATCAATAAGCGTTGCGAACCAAAGTACCTGCATGGCCGTGAGGCTGGCCAAGACCGACCAGCCTCCTATCTTAGCGACGTGTATCTGGACAAATCTGTCCAGTCTGTGCATGACCTGTACCGCGTACTTGCTGAGAGGCCATCGGCCAAAGGCTCTGGATGAGCGCTTGTCTTGTTGGCACTGTATGTGAAAAGGAGAAGAATTTTTTTCAGGCAAGAGCGCTCGGAGATACAGACGACATACTGAGTTTCCTAAACACTGACACGTTGGCGTCGTTTCAATGCTTCCTGTAGGCGGACTGGTAGGTGAAGAGGGTCTGAAGGTGCTCGCATGACGCTCCGGATTTGAACTTGAGCCTAAAGATTGCTTCGGGTATGATGGTCTGATCGCGTCTGCGAATGGTCATTTTTGACGAACGATGGTGACCTTGGCGAAACTCTTGGCGAGTGTTTGGAGGTAACCCAAGAGGGCGGGGAAGGAAATGGAGGCGACTGGGGGCTGGTGTGAGCTGAGGAGGAAGAGGCAAAGTCTGGCTTGGATGGAGAGAAGATGAACGTGGAGTGCATGAGGGAATACGACGCGAAGCACTGATGTGTTGGTGTCATTCAAGTTTGGAACTACCTTCCACCTTTTCCTCCAACTCCCGTCTTTCCTTCGGAGGCATACATGCTCCCCTTTCTCTCATTCTCCGCCGCCGCTCCTTCGCTTCCTCACCCGCCAGTTCCAACAGAGAAAGCGACCTTGATGAGAGAATTTAAGATCTACCGTTTATGCTTTTCTTCTTCGTGCTGGCACTCCCATGCACACCAGAATCCGGACGAGCCAGAAAAGAATCCCACTCTACAGTCCTACGCCATCGACCTCAATCAGACCGGGCCCATGGCATGTACCCCTTGACTTCTCGTGCGACTCGTCTTACCCGTTTCTTCGCGCGCTCGTACAGGTGCTCGATGCGTTCATCAAGATCAAGAACGAGGTTGACCCCTTACTCATGTTCTGTCATTCCTGCTAGGAAGGCATCTGCGGCTCTTGTGCCACGAATATTCACGAGCAAAACACTCTCGCCTGTCTCTGCCGCATCGACAGGAAGGACTCAAAGATCTACCCGCTTCCACACAGTCCGTAATATCACCCCTTGTTTCCACGTGTCCTTCCCACTCACGCGCTCAATCTCCTCAAGTGTACATTGTCAAGGATCTCGTCCCGGACCTCACCTACCTTTACAAGTAGTACAAGTCCATCAAGCCGTGCTTCCAAAACGACAACCCTCCCGAAATAAGCGAGTTCTTGTAATCATAAGAGGACTGCAAGAAACTCGACGGTCTATACGAATGTATTCTGTACGCATGTTGATCGACTAGTTGTCCGTCCTATTAATAGAACCAAGAGGAGTATCTCAGCCCCGCCACGTTAATGCAAGCCTACCGGCAGATTGCCGACTCGCGCGTATGTACTACGTCGGACGGGTCGTCTTGCACGACTGACGTGACTGCATGACCACAGAATGCATATGGAGCTCAGAGAAAGCAGCAGCTACAGAACGTAGAGGTGCCACACCATCTTCAACTGTCTGTCCTCTTTCACCTCTCGCGACGCACTCCTCGTTTATTCAGGTTCACGAACATGTCAAAAGGGAGATCAAGCTCGAACTCGCAGCGGAGTAGGTGCTCCGATACACCCGCGTAGGGATCGGGTTTCATACGTGGATTGACTGAAACGCATGTGCACTACTTCGTGTCGTCATTTCACAGCAATGGTTATTCATGTCGATGATGCTGCGACCTTAAGTTCTGCCATAGGCTGATGCATTGGCCTCGAAATGCTAACCAAGCCGATAAAGCCGACTGGCCAGGGAGTGGTGACCGGACGAGTCAACTCGTAATTAACTGATCGCGGCGACGTTTGGTCAATCGACGTTTAGCGCCGCGTCTGCCCCATGCGCTCTTTGATCACATTTTCCGTTTCCACGTTGTGGGCGCGGGGCAATGGGACATGACTGTCGATCTTGGCTGTGGGACCGGTGCGATTTTTTTTTTTGCCTGGTTCCTGGTTTACTGTGGTTTTTGATCGTAACGAGTGCAGGTCAAGCGACGGTCATATTGACGACTTTTGAGCAGGTCGTTGGCGTTGATCCGAGTAAGGGCATGATGGACACTGCCCGGCTTGCGCTCCTGGTTCTTTGTCGTAACGTGCGCAGGTCAAGCGGCGGTCGCGTTGACACCTTTTCAACGGGTCGTTGGCGTCGATCCGAGTAAGGGCATGGTGGACGCTTCCCGGCTTGCACTCCTCCAATCGACAGCGGAATCGGCATCGACATCAACATCGGACAGGTTCACATACGTACAGTCCGAAGCTGAAAATTTGGCGTTTCTTCAAGATGGAAGCGTCGACTCCATGATTTCAGGTACGTCCCGTGCTCCGGGCGGCCATGTATGTGCAACTGGATCGCACTCCCTCTCGTAACACAGTCAGGCCACTGGTTCGATTGGTTCAAAATGTGGCCCGAGGCATCTCGAGTGCTCGCCAAGAACAGCACATTTGCTATCTGGGTACGTACGCCCAATCTCCGTTACGCCCGCGCGCCAATTCTCAGGTCTACTCGGAGCTCCGTTTCCCCACCACTCTGACGCCCCTCTTGACCCATTTCTTCTAGGGCACAGACCCAAAGACTTCCGTCGGCCCCTACTTTCAACGACCCGGACGAACGATCCTCAAAGACCACCTCGTCGCAGTGCCAGATGCACGTACGGTCGTACCAGGTGCGTTTAGCGCGTTCGAGCGCATCTACTTCACAAGTGCGTCCTCCTTTTTTTCATCGCTCCTCGTCCGTTCACCCGAGTCATTCAGGCGCATACTACCCACACCTGCCTTCTTCGCAGCCAATTCTCATGTGCAAACGCATGACGTGGTGAGACGTTCATGGCTACGTCCATACGTGCAGCGTGCTGCACATTTTTTTTGGAACGTAGTCCGGGGGACGTTCGACCCGAGGGAGACCTGGCGATACGGTTCTGGAAGTCGTTGATGCAGGGGGCGACCGAGGTCGAGGCTGAGGCTGGCAAGGACGGGCGAGAGGTGACCTGTGGAGGACGACGAGGTCGAGGTCGAGTGGGCGCTGGCGTTAATCCTGGTGAGGAGGGCGTGAGCGTTGACGGTGGGTGATCTCTTTCGTGAGTGGATGCCCTGCTTTTTTTTTCGGCTTTGCGCGATACCCTTGTCTTCAAGAGGGGCGTGGTCGATGTAGCACCTTTGTGGTACATACGGACATGTTGGGCGGTAATACTGTTGGTGGGTCATTTTCGATTGAAACAACGCTTCAGAAAATATACAGCAGATCGCCTTTAAATTGAGACCATTCATGTAACTACGTCCAAGCCTTCTATCACAAGGTACGACGCGATTTTACGTATATACATGTTCCATGTGAAACGAAAGATCCAGGCGAGCCCTTCGGAGACAATCAGGCGACTTCAGAATCTGCTCATGAGTATACACACAACAACCTCGCAAGAATACATACACTGCAGTGATTATAATGGAGTAACCAGCCAACGTAAACATGTAACATCGCATACCAATCGAAACACGGAACAGCTAGGGACCGATATGAACGTACACAATCCGCTGATCAAACGGTACCTTGCACCCACGTACAAAAAGACTTCTCATCGTCAAGTGTAACGCTTCAGCTGCCCGACTCGGATCTAAATGCCCATCTTCGTCCTTCATATGCTCGTAAAATTTCGATGTGATTCCGTCCGTCAGTGAATCATCCACCGCCCACATCGTCCCGATCACTGATGCAAACCCGGCAAATTGCATAGCAGCAGCAAGGTGAATCGCCTCGTCAGGACTGTCCTGGTCTCCAACCGTCGTATGACACGCCGACAGGTAAGCGAATTGCGCGTTCTCCAGGTCATACTCCGTGATCTTTTCGATCTTCAGCAGCCCGTCGCCTAAACCGAATCCCGATTCGAACGGTCGCTTTTCGTTTGGGATCCCGTGACATGCAAAGTGGGCCATGTGTGTCCTGTTAAGCTCTTCTCCGACCTTTTCGATTCGTGCCTCCTCGCCTTCAACCCGCGTCACTGTCGTGCAACATCCAACCCGTTTCTCTACATTCAACATCTCTGTCTCCACCGAGGTCAATTTATTCTCTCCTGGACACTCCGCTTGTCCGACGATAAGAAAACGATGTTGATCGACGAGTTCACACATCCACATCTTCTGTCGAGCCCGGATGAGAGCGGAAAGGGTAGGCGTGTAGGAAGAGATGTAATAGTCCGAGAAGTTGAAATCGTCCTTCCTGTATGACCCTGCCGCGTGCAGAGGGATGAGGGAAAAATCGCCAGTAGGACACCACCAGACGCGCGAACCAGGGAAGCATCGCGACTTTTTGAGAGCTTTGACAATTGGGGAAACGACGAAGTCCCAAAGTTCTCGTAGATAAGGAACAAATTGGCTCATAGGAACCTCATTGAATTTGGAAAGCCGTATGAGGGAACGAATGGTCGATGATAGTTGGGCGACGCGGACAGAGGTGATTTGAAGAGGAATGTGGATGGGGCGTCTGTCTTGTAGAAGGATGACAACATTACAGCTGTACTGGCTAGCATTGACAATGAGCACTGGTCCGCAAGCAGCAGCCAGTCGGAGATCAGAGAATGATAGTGGTTGGAGGAAACGAGAGAGACCAGGTAGTTTGCGAATGTCAGCAATGACGTCTTGCAACTGCTTGTTCAGATGAAACGCGCGATCGCGTTGAGAATCGGAATTAGACGCTCCATCAAGTGCACCGCGATTCAGCAACCCAGCCGCCTGCGTAAACTTGTCTGCTAACTCCTTCCCCTTTTCTCCATACGCTCTCACATCGTCAAGAGGAGATCGGAGACGAACCAACTGTCTCCAGAATATCCCACGAGCCTGCTCTAGAAGCTCGACTGCCATGGAAGGGCTGGCGTAGCGAACACCTGCTGAAAATGCGTCTGCCGCCGCAGATTGGGTGAGTTGTTTGAGTTGCGAAAGATGTTGTGGTAGAGATGGGAGGGTGGCAAGATAGCGACCAGCGAGATGCATAAATGTTTGATAGGCTAGAATCGTGGTGCTGTGCTTGTGTTCTTCGGCAACCTGTATCCATTGACTAGCACACTGGACGTCCTTGAGGAATGCTGTATGGAGGGCATCTGAGAGTTGCGAATATAAACTGAACACTTCTTCAAGGTCTCTTGTGCTACTCTTGTGCGTGAATCGAGCATGAAAGTAACGTGCAAGGCTCCCGAGGGTGTCAGCTCGATCAGGATGCCCCCTTGGGCGAAGTTCGAGTGCGTCTCGTTCTATGCTTAGTGCTTCATCCAAATCCAACAGCGCTCCATTCTTTTTGAAACGAGCATGGAGGCACCTTGCAATATTGCTGAGTGTAGTTGCTCGACGGGGATGCTTTCCAGGCTGAAGTTTCAATGCAGCACTTTGAAGAACAAGGGCTTCCTCCAGGTCAGCCAATTCTCCTAGTCGTTCGAAGCGGAGATAGAGACATTCTGAAATACGTCCAAGTGAATACGTTCGAGCTGGATGTCCTTCGGGGCGAAGCTCCAGTGCAGCATGTTGAATGGCGAGCGCATCCTCGACATCCGGCAGTTCTCCGAGTAGCTTGTAGCGATCGTGGAGGTTTTCAGAAAGCCTGCTCAGCACGTCATCTCGATAGGATAAGGTAAGTTCTAATGCAAGGCGCTTGAGAGCGATTGCCTCTTCCAAATCTTGAACTGCTCCAAGCCATTGATAGCGGATAGTGAGGTGAAAAGAAACATTGTCCAGTGAATCGCCTCGGTTGGGATCCCCTGGCGGGCAAATTTCCAACCCGCTACGTCCCAGTGAAACAGCCTCGTCGATGTCTGCCAGGTTTCCAACCTGCTTAAAACGCTTAGAGAGGCTCGTTGCAAGGTTACGTAGGGAAACCCCTCTGGCGTAGTGCCCCGGCGGGCAAAGTTCCAACACTCTCCGCTGATAGGTGATTTGTTCTTCCAAGTCAGACAGTTCCCCGAGCTGGTTGAAACGTGAATCGAGGTAAAGTGAAACCAGATGCATTGCATAGTCTCGATCGGGATTGCCGTGCGGGCAAAGTTCCAATGCGCGGCGTGCGAGACGGAGCGCCTCTTCCAGATCAGTCAATTCTCCTCTTTCCCTGAACCGCTTGTAGAATGGTTTGGCACGTCGAAGCAGCGATCTAACAGATGTATCTGGAAAATGCGTTGTTTACCATCCGAGTGATACTCAGAGTCAATACTCACCTGAATCGGACATTGTGACACGACGCGGCAAGTGGGGTAGTATGCACGAGACGGATCGACTTGGTCCTGATTAAAGATTCCCTCAGCTTGAACTCAGGTACGTAGTCATCTAACCCGTAGGACATACCTGCGACGAGGGAGACTTGAGGTTTCGACTAGGTCGACAGCGGGGTGTCTCATTCAACGACGAAGGTGAGAGGAAGTGTCAGAGGAGCCCAGCGCCGACGACGAGCGCTCACCTTGCCATACACGAGGCATTTGACGCCCGCATGCCCATAACCCATAGATTGGGCAATCCAGGACCTCGCAAATGAGAAAAAAATTACTTTTACTTTTACTTTTACTTTCGCTTTTAACTTAATTAATTTAAATTCCTTATTTGGTAAGATAACCCTAGGAGGAGAACCTCTAGCCATCCTGGTTGCCCGATCACCCTCGTTCGCGTTCCAAGGAAATAACAATTGACTAATTAAAGGGATATATTGCATTATGAACTAAGCAGCTTTCTGATCACTGTACAAACTTTTTTTCTGCCCCTGCAAGTTCCACCCATGTGGAATAATGAACGTCCAATGCCTCAATGTAGCAATTCTAGCCAATGAGCAGCTTGAAAAGGCCTTCTCTGAATACAGGGAGAAGTCTGAAACTCAAATTCAGGTCCTTTACAACGAAAACAAATTGTTCAAAGCCAAAGTTATGTACCTGAAAGCTGCTCAAAATGACACCAATGAGTTGTTGGAAGCAGGTTTCTCTAACACCCAGGTCATCCAGGGGCAGAGTGCACAGCAAGGAAGAGATCAAGAGACTGAGTGAGGGAAACTCACCCTTGGTATCTGAGGTTACTGGGTAGTAGTCTTGAAGAGTGGTAGAGAGGGGAGTAGTCCAAGTGAAGACTGTATTGCTGACTCTGGGGAGAAATTCCTCTTAAAAGCTCAATCACTGTTTCAGAAAGACCAGTAGGTGATGTCACAGGTATGCATCCCATACTAGGGGTCAGGCACCTGAGTGCATTAGTGCATTTTGGGAAAAGCTCTTCATCAAATAATGCATGAGCTGATGTAAACACAACATTATTGAAGGATCTCATGAAAATAAAATTCTTATAGTTGCCAGGAGCAATGCCTAGATACACCATAAGTTCTGATTTAGAGGCAAGTTTATTTGTCTGCATGTCCTGTGATATGTGCACATAGGCACCACATCCAAAGATATGAAATGTGCTATATCAGGAGCAGTGCCATGAGGTGCCTCATATGGCATTTTCCAGTTAAGTCTTTTGTTAGGCAGGTGATTGTAGAGATGTGCCACGTGGTTAAACAAGAATTCCCACCAACTTTCTGAACAGCAGGCATCATATTGCAGACTTTCTGACATATCTGACAGAGTTCGCATCATGTGTTCAGCATGTCCATTTTGTTGTGATATGTGGGGCTAATTGATAGATCTCAATGCCCTTCCCCTTGAGCATGGCATTGAAGGCTTTGGATTTATATTCTCCTCCAGCATCAGACATTCAATCTTTAACCTTAGCATTGAACTATGTCTCTGCCATCTTAATAAAGTTGCAAGCAGCTGATAAGGCTGCATTCTTGGTGTGTAGGGTAATGATTCATGCTCTAGAGGAATAATTGTCAACAAAGATGATTACATACTTATATTTTGAATAGGATTGGGTAGGGAAGGATTCAAGGTCTGAGTGGACCAATTCAAAGGGGTGTGTAGCCCTACATTCAGTTGGAGCAAGGAATCTGTTGGGGAGTTTCCTCTTAGCACATCCAGGACAAATGGAATCCTCTGAGGAAATCACAATGTCAATTGGAAAGTTATGCATGTGCTTGCACACATGTTTGAGATGATCTTAAATTAGATGGGTGTTCAAAATGTCAGTGAATTATATCATATGTGGAGGTGCCAAGATTTAAGAGATGTTCCTCATCAAGTGATAAAGCATCAATGGTATATATATTGTGGCCATGATGACCAGGGATAAAGGAGGCAAGAATAGTGCCATCACCATAGGTGATGTCTAATCTACTCACATCTCCCTTAATTCTTTCACCAGCATGTAGCAATTGACCAAGGAAGATCAGCTTTATACCATTGTTGAATAGATGTCCAACATCATAAAGGTGAAGAAGTTTATCCTTCTAACTGTTTGGCTGTCTCCAGCAAATAATAACCCTTCCAAGTTCCACAATATAAATAATTCCAGCAGCAGTGCTCACAGGAATTCTAGCCTTTTCCTTGAGTTCAAGGTATTTGATTGAAACAACTCCTATTGCCCTGCAGTAGTGAGATGTGTAATGGTCCTTTGATCCTTGTATAAAGGTAATGATCCCTTTGGATCCTTATGAGCAATGATTGGGAGAAAATCTCCAAGACTTCAAAGCTGGGGACTCCAGCCTTGAAGCCCTGGGATTTATATACTATTTTACTGTATGTACATGTTGTGGTAAATACCATAAAGAGACATTGTACCATGATAAGGAGAAAATACATGATTGGTTGATAAGGATGCATGAGTCATAAAGAAGCGTGTCCGTGAGAGAAAGAAGTAAAAAAGCATGCCTTGTGTGATGGGCATGAGGTGTGATGTCATCATGACATTATAGATAAGAGATAAGGGTCTAGCCCTTAAGCATGTGACAAGTTATGTGACTTGTGGTCTAGACTGCTGATGTAAGCAGTCATGTGATAAGTTATGCTGGAAAACGTTTAAGTTCTGATGGCCTTGAGCTGATAGGGGTTTTCCTTATATAGGAGGTCAGGAGTTCAACTCCTGCCATGAGCGAGTTTTTAAATAGTGAAAAGCGCAATTGTAACACCACCCCCCCTCTATGGGTCAGATTCCTAGATGACCAGAGTAGGTATGTTGTCTATGTCATAGGGGTTAAATATGTTAAAACAAGTAAAGGCTCCCTGTGCTAGGGCCTTTGGATTCGTTTTATGGAATAATGCGATGGCTTCTGCTGCATTTCTTAGATTAGACATTGGTTTCCAGGTGCGCTCTTCTTCTGAGTAGCCAGCCCAGTGGACCAAATATTCTTTTTGTTGCCCATTCCAGTGAGCGTCTATGATGTGCTCTACCTCATACTCAACTTCCAGTTCATCATTGACTAGTATTGAACCAGGTTGAAACACTGGTTGTCCGTTGAGATGGCATAGATAAGGTTTAACCCTGGATATGTTTACCACAGAGTGTATTTTCATATTTTGTGGGAGTTTAAGATGCACTGCATTATTTCCCACACATCATGTGACTTTAAAGGGTCCAAGCCACTTTTCTGTTAATTTACACAAATCTCACTTTAAGTGGAGATTGCTAGTAGATAGGAGTACTTCATCTCTGATGGAGTACTTTGGAGCATCAGAGTGGTGTTTGTCCACCTGAACCTTCATTTTTCTTTGAGCCTGCTCAATGTTGTCCCTTGTGGACTTTAATATAGATGCTATATTATCGGCTAGCTTGTTGGCTGCTAAAGCATGACTAGTGCCAGGTTCTATCCCCATTCTTGATATATATGTCCATGTGACTTTGAATGGGGCCTTTTGTGTAGAAGCCTGCTTCGTGTTATATATAACTGAATTGGGCTATGGGTAACCAATCTGCCCATTCAGTCTGCTTCTCATGGCAATAGATCCTGAGATACTGTTGGAGATCTCTGATCATTCTCTCTATCTGACCATCTATCTGTGGATAAGATGCCGTGGATAATTTAGGTTTGATGCCAAGTCATTTGCACAATTCCGTCATTACTTAGGATATGAATTGTGGTCCACAATCGGATACAATAGAGTATGGAATTCCATGATTGATCCATATGTGATGTAAATATAGATGAGCCGTTTCTAGGGTGGTCACTGTTTTGTTCATGGGAATGAACTCTACCTCTTTGCTGAATCGATCAACAACAACAAGGATAGAGTCGCTTCCATTAGATAATGGGAGATCCATGAGGAAGTCCACAGAGACATCTACCCATGGAGCTATTGATATCTCCAGGAGTTCAAGCTTGCTGGCTGGTGGCTTATTGCCTGTCTTCATTCTCTAACACACATCACATCTAGCGATGTATTCTTTTACATAAGTGGCCATCCCTGGCCAATTGTAGTGTCTGCACAGCAGATCTAGGGTTTTCTCCTGATCAAAGTGGCCAGCAGAAGGTATGTTGTGGCGGTTCATTACCACATCTTGGTTGAGATCCTCATCTGGTGGGATAAAGATCTTGTTGTCATTGGTCCTGAGAAGTTGACCTTTGACATTGTCTGTGAAACCCTTTTCATAGAGTTTCTGAAATTTGCTTTCCTTCATTAGAAGGGTTGCGACTTTTATTCTTTCTAATAATTTATCGCCTTCATCTTGGATCTGGATGTTTCCAATCTGCTCTGGCAGTATGACAAGAACCTGCTTGTTATCTTCTTCTACTCCCTCTGCATGGTCTTTCCTGTGGGAGAGAATGTCTGCTTTTCCCATTGTGGCACCTGGTTTGTGGTACCGGATATGATTGAATCTGGATAAATATTGCGCCCAGTGCACTTGTCGGCGGTTCAGATCCTGTCTGACCATAAACCATTGGAGATTCTGGTGATCATTCCAGGTCTCAAACTGAAATCTAGCTCCTTCTAGATAATGCCTCCATGTTTTTAATGCATGCATTACTAAGAGGAGTTCTTTATCTGTGACTGGGTAATTCCTTTCCTGGTTGTTCATAGAGTGGGAGTAATAGGTGACTGGGTGCCACTTTTCCTCCTTTTGGATAGATAGCACTGCTTCCATGGCATAATCTGAAGCATCACATTCTATGCAGAATTGACAGTTAATATCAGGGAATGCTAGCACCAGAGCAGTGGTAAATTGTCTTTTAAGCGTATCAAACACTTCTTGGCATTTTTCACTCCATATGAATGGAACATCTTTCTTGGTAAGGTCATTCAATGGCCTTGCAATAGAGGCATAGTCGGCAATAAACCAATGATAGAAATTAGCTAATCCCATGAAGCTTCTAACTTTACGGAGATTTTTTGGTTTTGGCCACTCTAAGACCGCTTTTACTTTGGTTTTGTCCATGCAGACTCCATTTTTTCCTACAATCATGCCTAGGAATTCTACTTCTTCGGCAAAGAATGTGCATTTTTCTGGTTTTATATATAGATCATTTTCCTTGAGATGAGCTAGAACTTTTTGTACAATTTTTTCATGCTCTTCTTGGGATTCTGTCTTTGTAAATATCATTAGATCGTCTATGTAGACTATGCAAACGTCTTCCATATCTGCGAATAACTCATTCATCATTGCTTGGAATGTTGCTGGGGAGTTGCATAGCTCAAAGTACATGACTAAGGGTTCAAATGCTCCTCGGAAGCAGACAAAGGCTGCTTTCCATTTGTCACTGTTCTTGATGTGGATGTTGTTATATCCCCAGCAAAGATCCATCTTGGTAAATAGTTTAGCCCCTTTTAGTTTGTCCACCAACTGACCAATCAATGGTAGTGGGTAATTGTTTTTTACCATGTGCTCATTGAGATATCGGTAATCCTGTACCATCCTCTTTCGTCCGTCTTTTTTTGAAATGAAGAACACAGGTGACATTTGAGGGGATTTAGAAGGGCATATGTAGCTCTTTCTTAGTTGGTCATCAATGAATGCTGACACTTCTTCTTGTTCTGCCACAGACAGGGGTATGATCCTTTCTTTTTTAGATTGAAACATTTCTTTTAAATCTACTGCATGATCCCAAGGTTTCCTTATGGGCATGCGCTCGGATTCTTCTTTCGAGAAGACCTTTAGCCATTTATGGTAGCATTCAGGTACAAGCTCTTCTAGTGTCTTTTCAGAAGGTTTGGATGTTGCTTCTAATGCCGCTCAGGCATAGTAGCCTTCCCATGCTTCCTCCTGTTCATCTTCTTCTGCAGCATCACAGATGTGCATAGCGCAGTTTTGTAATAAATAGCAGCTTCTAGGGCAACATGTCATTTTGACCATGCTTTTCTGCCAGTCAATTTCAGGGTTATGATGTAGCAGCCAGTTATAACCAATGACTAGGGTTGTTCCTCCTAGATTGGTGACTTCTGCCATCATCCTTTCCCTGTGTCCATTGAATTCTATGACCAATTCCACTGAATGGGTGATGTTCCCAGCAGAGTTTTTGGTTTCATCCACATTAAATACTGGAATGGGTCATGTGAGTTTCTTCATGGGGATGCCATGTCTCATGACCCATGCTTCATCTATGAAAAGTTGGTTGGCCCTGTGTCAAGCAGAGCCTTGACTAAATGGAGAGAGCTTGGCGTCAAGCCAATTGAGACATTCATTTTTATGTTTTTTTTTTGGTGAATCATGTGCACAAAGATCTCATCAGGGAAGTCAGAAGCTTCTTCTTTGATTCGCATATGAGCAATCTCTCGCATGTCGATATCATCTTTTGATAGAGAGCCAGTTTCAAGGATTACTGGATTCTCATTGAGAACTTCATATCCTTTATTCCTGATTAAATTAATCCAGTGGCTTTCGGCTAGCCCACCACCCTTAACCCTGTTGCCTTCGACAGGGAATTCCTCGGGAGTAAACACATCTAAACATTCAAATCTATTGATGGACTGAGATCCTTGATCTCTCAGGCTGCCTTGCCTTTTCTCTTCTTCTCTTTCTGGAAGAGGGCTCATATTTCCGCAATTGACTTGCCTCACAAGTCATCCATCGAGACCTCCTTTTCTAAGGCCGCTATTTTGGGACTTTTAACCTCTTCCCATGAGGTGGTGCCTTCTGTGGCAGCACAAATGTGTGTGCCCTTTTTTGAGCACGTTGTCTTGTGGTCCCCCTGCCAGCCACACTCTTGGCATTTTGGCATGGGGTTGCGGCAATCTTTTGCCATGTGCCTGTCTTTGCCGCATGCAAAGCACTTTTTGCTCCCTTTGGTAACCAGGGCTTTAGATTGTGCGGCATTAACCTGATGGTCTCTGCCCTTTTCTGACCTTTTTTGGCCAAACCTTGTTTGCCCAGTGGCAATCTTGTATGCCTCGATGTTTGTACCAATGTTCTGGATCATTTTCATCAGTTTGGCATATGTTCCTCCTCTCCTTCCGAGTTGGAACATGTGTCTTTTTATTTCGTCAGAGCATCCTGTCTCCAACAAATGTGTGGTGTGTGAATCTGCACACTCTGCTTGCCATGTGAGGGTGTGGAACTTGGTCAGATACATATGAATGTCTTGTCCTCCTTGCTTGTATTTTTCGAGGGCATTGATCGCTCATTCCTTTTTGAGAGTGGGCCGGAAAAGCCCTTCTATCTATTTGCATAGGTAGTTCCAGTCTACCAGCTCCAAGTCTCCATTTGTGAGCTTGCCAAGCTCCATTTCAGCATAGTAGCTCCCCTTTACCCCTTTTAGGCAGGAGAGTACTGTGTAAGCCCTGTTCTTTCCTGCTTGTGGGTCCAGGCAACCCATGCTATCAGTGAGGTGAAAAGTCTTGGCATGGCATCAAGCCAAGCCTTCATCTTCATCCATCATTCCTCAAATTTGGCCTTAGAACCATCATAGGTTCCAGGGTCCATAAAAAGTTCCACCTTAAAGCCCCCTAGGAACTCTGGTGCACCCCGGGATGATCCAGTAGTGGTGCTTTGTTGGGCAGCGTCGTAGGCTAGCTCTGCCCTTCTTTCTGCATTCTGTGCCATTGCCAGGAGCTGCTTGTTTCTGGCCATCAAGGCCTGTACTTGTGTTTCCAAGTTGAGGATCACAGCTGCAAGCTGGTCCCAACTATAGTTTCCTTGGGCATTGACTAGGTTTGACATTGTGCGTGGGATCGAAGAGTAATGTTTTTAACTCTTTGACTTTTCTTCTTCTTTCTAATTCCTCAGCAAGAGCATCTACTCTCTGAGGGTCTTTTTCAAGTCCTTTTAACCAAGAGTTTATCAGGGCACATCGCTGCTGATCATATTCATATAAAGGAATTTTGGGAGTATAGTCTAGTAGTACTCGACGTGTGTGTATGGGGATATCTTCGGGAGGCCTCTGGCAACTCCTCGAAGTTTGGTCTTTGTACATAAGTAGGGTCGCACATGTAGTGGCCCCCTTTGGACTGCTCTATCTAACCGCTGTTTTTCAGGGTTGACCTCATGTACCCTCCAAGTTCTGAGGCATTGTGGTTTCTTGGGGATAAGGTGTGTGAACTCCCTCAGCTTCTTTACCATAATCGGGTCCATCTGCATACCAACTTCTTTCCTTGTGCTACCTTCCCTGATAGCCTCC
>JBBPMF010000791.1:0-16905 GCA_038090175.1 Austroboletus eburneus
ACGTCCTCGATGCATCGTTGAAGTTGACCTGACCATTTGAAAATTCGTGCCTATTCTCAGGGAGTACGTGATCGTTCTCGATGCATTGTTGAAGTCAACCTGACCATTTGACAATTCGTGCACATTCTTAGCTCGTACGTGATCGTTCTTGAGGCATCGTTGAAGTCCACCTGACTATTTGCATTATCAGATTGTGTGTGATCAACTTGGATCCTTCTGATCAGTGGAACCTAATATCATATCTCACAATTCCTTTGCGTGTCTTTAGGAGGTATGTTATTGTGCTGACTGCATAGATGGACTTTACCTGACTGTTGTTTTCAGAGAGTGAGTATTATCATTCCTGCTTGATTGAAGTCTGGTCATTTTTTGAAACTGGTGTATTTGTAGATTGTATGTGAGAATTGTTCATGCTGGTAGGAACTATTTCTGATATTTTCATGTGATCTGCACATTATAGGTGGTATGTTGTCATTTTTGATACTCTCACATAACCCTGTTAAGGCTCTGATGCTATGTGCATGTCTTTGCAGGATGTTTGTCTTCATTCAACACCTTTGATTGTAGTTCAAACACTGATCATTTGAGCATGTGTGCTGCCTTAGCAAGTATGTGTCTGTTCCAATATTCCTTTGTGTCAATTAATCAAAGCATTTGCAGTTTGTTTGTGACCTTTGTCCCTTTCTACATTGGTTGGCTGACATTTCATGGCCTGTGTTCACTTGTTCAGTTTGATAGTGCCCAGATCAGTCTTTAAAAGTTCTGTCATATTGAAGATCAGAAGATGTGGGAGAAAGGCAGTAGCATTGTGTAGAGCATGGTTGCTACTGAAGAAAGCATTGCTGTCTTCCTGAGGTGGCAACAGGAGGCCAGGTGTTGAGAGGTGGAGGATGGATGGATGAGGCTATGATCATATCTATGTGTGCATTGTATGCAATCAAATCAGGTAAAGTGTATGAAGTGAAGGCCAGTGTTCATGAGAGTAATAATGAAAGTAAATATTGTTCAAGATTGCTAATTATATGGATGTGTGGGACAGTGAGTTGAGGTGAGAGAGTGGCAGATGATGAAGAACAACATATGTTGAGAGATTACAATAAGTGTATATCTGTGCAATGTAACCATTGGTCAGCCTGTCCAGCTGCATGAGATAAAGGTCAACAAGCTCACATGCAAGAACATGGCTATATAATGAAGGGTGGTGGGGAAAAGGTGTTTCTGCCCTGGTGTTCAACTTCCAGTTGTGCCAGTGCATGTGACCACACAGGTGCCACTGTTGATAATGGTCCAGGTACCAATGTCCTAGTACCCCACCTAACCCAACTGCTTTCAACAATGTTGCATTCAATGAATTGGATATCATTAAGGGTAGGTAAAGGAAGAAGGTGAGTCAGCAATGGAAAGTGATGGAATCATGAAGAAGCTGAGTCACTATGGAATGGATGTGATGGCATTGGATAAAGGTTGGTAATACAGCTGCAGATGAGTCATGCTAAATAAGTAAGCAGTAATGGAAAAGCAGTGGTAAAAGAAAAGGACCCAAGCAGGGTTTGAACAGCAAGGGTCAAGGTCCTTTGGTGTACATGGTAAGTAATCATAGGAAAAGAAAAAGAGGGGGCCCAATGAATCATAACATTATCCCCATTGTATGGGTGAGACTGTGATGAAACCTTAGTAGTCACCTTGATAAGACCTGGTCTCATTGTCATCAGCTTTGGCATTGACAAAGAACTCATAGTCATCTGCTGCTGGTGGAGAAGGGGGAGGAGTGGGGACTTGATGAGGGATCCAGATGTTGGGACATCATCCTGATGGGGTGGGATGGCCATGGTGCAAGAAGGAGGAGTGCAAGAAGTGGGGGGACTGGTGTGCAGATGAGTCTGAAGAGGAGGATGTGAATGTGTGGGGAGTACATGGGTGCATGGGGCACAATCATTGGGGATGGCCTGGGGATTGTCTGTGACAAATAGGACACTGGTAGAGTGGGCAATGGGGGTGATGGTGTCCAAGACATCAGCATTGGTAGCAAGTGTTGTGATAACATGGGTGGTTGGGGGGTAAGGACCAGACTCCTTGGTTTCCAGCCCAGTAGTCATTGACATGGTCAAGAACAGTGGATTCCTGGGTGGTGAGGGGTTCGGAGGATGCAGAGGAGGTGGAGACATGGTCATTGCCTGTAATGGCAAGTTTTTGGAGATATCGATCAATGTCGATAATGAAGTTAGTCATGTTCAACTGGTGCATCAGTTGGATGAGGTCATGTTCCAAGGTCTGGTGGAGATGATGGATGTGGAGGTTGGCCAGTGCTTGGGTAGTTGAGGCAGTGGGGGTGGCAGTGGAGATGGCAATGTGGGACTTTGTCAGGAAAAGATGATACATGAGAGCAAAGGGGGAGTGGGGTTCCATGTGTGCATCAAGTGCCATGGCAAGACTGGAGTCTTGGAGTTCTGTGGTGATGGCAGTGGTGAGGTCATCATCAAGGGGTGTGGGGTGGTTGGGTAGGGCAGCAGAAGGTATGGACAATGGGAGGTGAGTGGGGCGGTTGTAGATTTGTTGGGTGAGGGGAATGGATATAGTAGTGGGGACGAGGGGTTCAGGGTGGGTCCAGCTAAAGCCAGGCCATGCAGAGGGGATGCCTTCTGTGTCGTGGCAAAGGCATTGGATCAGGAAGGGGGGAGGTATGGAGATGGGTTCATCAGCGAGTTTGAAGGGGTTGTTGGCGGGGGTGGTTGTAGACCAACCAGCTTCTGTGACATTGGAGGGGACATCACTGGGGGCAGGAGAGGGTGCGAAGAGGGTGATGGACATAATTGTAAGGGGTTTTGTTTTGTTGGAGGCAGAGGAAATCAAGTGGCAACATTTATAGTCATTGAGGAGGGGACTGGAGTTCCATAGGTTCTGTTTGGATTCCCAGGAGTCTTCCTCAGCTGTGTATCCCTTTCATTGGATCAGGAAGGAACAGGAAGATGGGGATCTGCAATGGTGGATGATTTTCTTGATTTTGTATTCCTCATGTTCATCAATGAGGTTGGGTGGTGGGGAAGAGCAGTTTGGCCTGTGAACAGGGTTTTCATGGTAGGGGGATAGGAGGGACATGTGGAACACTGGGTGGATTTTCCACAATCATGGAAGGCATAGCTCGTAGATGATGGGAGATAGCACCTTAATGATGATAAAAGGTCCTTCATGTTTCAGGGTGAACTTTGGATTGACAACAGAGCATTTGAGATTCCTGGCCTTGAGCCAGACTTTGGTTCCTTTGGTGAAAGGGGTGAAGGAGTGGTGGTTTTGCAATGCCATGACTTGGTGAGTGAGCTTGTGGGCAGCGAGGGCCTCATTGCGAGTGGCAACAAGGGTCTTGAGGTGGTCCTCAATGGCAGGAATGTGGGAGTCAGTGATAACTGAGAGAAGGGCATGGGATTCATATCCCATCATGAGATAGAATGGGGTCTATTCGGTGACAGAGTGGGGGCGATGATTGTGAGCAAACTTGGCATGGGGAATGAGTTTGGACCATGTGGTGGGGTTACTTTCACAAAAGATGTGGAGGTAGGTCTCGACTTCCTGGTTGATCTGTTCAGTTTCACCATCAGTCTGGGGGTGATATGCAATGGAGAGCATGAGAGAATAGTTGAGGGCTTTTCCCAATGCTTTGGTGAAGGCAGAGGCAAACTGAGGGCCTTGATCAGAGATTATTTTGTCATAAAGACCAAATTGGAGGAAGACTTTGTGGAAAAAGAGGGCTGTGACCCCTTTGGCAGTAATGGTTTTTTTAGTTGGGCACAAAATTACCCCCTTAGTAAGGCCATGGTCAACCATGACCAAGAGAGTATTGAAGCCCAAGGATGTGGGGAGGTCAGTGATTAGATTGCATGAGATCTGTTGAAAGGGGTGAGTGCAGGTGAATCAGATGGGGGTGAGCAGGGGGACAGTGGGGTGGGTGTTGGCCTTGTGTTGCTGACATGAGGCACAACCTTCAACATATTTCTGTACATATTGGGTGAGGCTGGGCCACCAGAACTCAGTGGCAACAAGCTGGCAAGTTTTGAGATAATCAGGGTGACCAGTGATTTCATGATCATGGCAGCACTGAAGGATGAAACACCAGAGGGATTCATCAGGGGAAATGTAGATGCATTCTTGGAAAGTAAGGATGCCATCATTGTACTGCCAATTGGAGAGTTGGGACCAAAAGGCAGGGGGAATGGTTCCATCAAAGGATTGAAGGGCCTTGAGGATAAAGGGATCTGTTTTTGAATGAGACAAGATGTGCTCCTGAAGCATAGCATTGATGACATTGACAAACAAGGATGGGGGAAGGAGGGTGACTCCTTCATTGTTGGTGTCATCCAATGGGATGAGATTAGGGCAGCAGGAGAGGGCATCAGGACCAGCAAGGAGTTTATTGGGGACATGAATCATGGTCAGATTGAAATCTGCGAGGTTGAGGAGCCAACAAGCTTGTCAGCAATTGAGGTTCTATGCTGACCAAAAGTAGGTCAGGTTCTTGTGGTCTGTAAAAACTTGGACTAGGTGGGAGCTGCCATGGAGATAATGGCACCAGGATTTCAGGGCTTGCATGATAGTGAGGAGTTCCTGATTATAGATATTGTAGTTTCATTCT
The DNA here is from genome assembly GCA_038090175.1 of Austroboletus eburneus. Taxonomy (NCBI): domain Eukaryota; kingdom Fungi; phylum Basidiomycota; class Agaricomycetes; order Boletales; family Boletaceae; genus Austroboletus; species Austroboletus eburneus. The sequence continues at coordinate 4,625 of JBBPMF010000791.1, forward strand.
GCTGGCGAGAACAATTGGGAAAGATAAAAACAGGGATGCCAATCTCCGTTGGTATTGGTCTGGAGGAGGATTGCACCTGAGGTAAACTTGGAGGTGTCTGTTGCAATAGCAAATAGAGTGGAGAGGTTGGAAAGTTGGAGAACTGGCCAGGTGAGGAATAGTTCTTTGAGATGGTCAAAGGATTTCTGACATTCAGGGGACCAGGCCCAAGGAGTGGTTTTCTTGGTGAGATCAATGAGGGGATGAGTGATGGAGGAGTAATCTGGAATAAAGCAATGATAAAAGTTGGCAAAGCTGAGGAAGGAGTGGACATTGCAAAGCTTTTCTGGGGTAGGCCAGGACACGATCCCATCGAGTTTGACATAGTCCATGGCAAGTTGACCAGGTTTGGCGATCATTCCTAGGTATTCAACTTCCTTGGAAGTGAAGTTGCATTTCTCGAGTTTGAGGTGAAGGTCAAGTTCCTTCATTTGTTGGAGAATATGCTTGGTTCATTCAGCATGAGTTTTCTCATTGGAGAAGAAGATGAGAAGATGATCCATGTACATAGATGATAAGCCATTCCTCAGCAATCATGTTGCAGAAGAAGTCATTCATGAACCTTTGAAAGGTGGCAGGAGAGTTGGTGAGGTCAAAGAACATTACATTTGGTTCAAAGAGTCCTTTATGAAACAACTTCTATTGCCCAGCAGTAGTGAGGTGTGGAATGGTCCCTTAAAACCCTTGGATAAAGAGTATGATCCCTTTGGATCCTTATGAGCAATGAGAGGAGGAAATCTTCAAGACTTCAAAGCTGGGAACTCCAGCCTTGAAGCCCTGGGGTTTATATACTATTCTACTGTGTGCACATGTTTGTGTAAATACCATAAAGAGACATTGTACCATGATAAGAAGAAAATACATGATTGGTTGATAAGAATGCATGAGTCATAAAGAAGCATATCCATGAGAGAAAGAAGTAAAGAAGCATGCCTCATGTGATGTGCATGTTAGATATAAGATGTGATGTCATGATGACATCATAGATAAGAGATAAGGGTCTAGCCCTGTGCATGTGACAAGTCATGTGACTTGTGGTCTAGACTGCTGGCATAAGCAGTCATGTGATAAGTTATGCTGGAAAATGTTTAAGTCCCAGTGATCTTGTGTTGGTAGGGGTTTTCCTTATATAGGAGGTCAGGAGTTCAACTTCTGCCATGAGTGAATAATAAAAAGAGTGATCATAACACTTTATGGATAATAAAGGTGGCTTTCCATTGATGTCCATCTTTGATTCGAACATTGTTGTAGTCCCACCGAACATTAAATTTCATGAAAACCTTAGCATCTCGGAGTTTGTCAATGAGGTTGGAGACTAGGGGGAGGGGGTAGGCATCATGAACAGTATGTTTGTTGAGATACCTGTAGTCCTAACATGGATGAAGTCCACCATCTTTCTTTTTAACAAAAAAGAACAGGGAGGCTTGGGGGAGTTCAAGGGCCATATCTTGTCTGAAGCAAGATTCTCATCAAGAAAGGCTTCTGTAGCCTTTTGCTCCTCTGGAGAGAGGGGGTAGATCTTTTCGACCTTGGGCAAGAAAGATTTGTCAAGGTTGATCTTGTGATCATAGGGGCATGAGAGGGGTATGTGGTCCATAGCTTTTTTTGAGAAGATGGAGGCAAAGCCAGAGTATTCAGGGGGAAGGGTGACTTTGGGTTTGGCTTTCTCAGCAGCCATGGCCAACTTGATAGAGTTCATGAGTTTGGCAATGAGGGGGTCACCCTTGGGGATGAAATGGTAGCCACATTGGATGATGCAATTAATGGTGTAGTTGTCATGAGTGCAGTGGAGATATTGTGGTTCCATCTCATAGTCAAGGTATTCATAGAGGTGTCTGTTGTAGATGGAATCCACCTAGATGTGGTCAGGGGGCTGAGGGGAGGGCTTGAACTGTTGAAAATAGGTTTCATGTTGGCTCAAGTCGACTTTGTGGAGCATGTAGAGCTCCTTAGATTGGTCAGTAGATTTATTGATGGAGAAAGTCTGACCAAACCAGTTGATGGTGGGGTTGACAGCTTTCAACCAGGGAAGACTGAGGATGAGGTTTTGTTGACCTCCATCCATGACATAGAAGAGGACTTTGTGGGTGAGTCCTTTAATGTGAATGAAGAGTTTGGTGGTGAAGCAAACTCCTTCTTTGTCTGTGGGTCCCTGGTTGAGGTTGGTGACATTGAGGGGGAATGGGAGTCAGGTGGTGAGGAGCTTGTTTTTGCAAATAAAGCCCCAATCAATGCAAGAGATATCGGTGCCACTATCAATGAGGGCATGAGTGTTGACAGTTTTCAATGTGTGCAAGGGTACAATGACTTGAACAGGGATTTGCATTAAACCAGGCAAAGTAGATATATTTACACATTGTATTTTAGGAGAATCCTGCATTGGTCGAGGTCTCCATTCTAAAAATCTTTCTTGGGGGAAAGAGTGAATTGGACATGACAAACTGTGAGGTCATTGTTGTTGTTGTCACAGGTCTGGAGTTTGGGGAGGTTGTCATTGACCTGTTTGACTTGTTTGACTGAAGTCTTACAAGGTTCCCTGGGGTATTTGCCACAGGCATTGGCTTGGTGGCCCTTCTGCCTGCAACATAGGCAATGCCCTTCTTTGAAGCATCGCTCCTGCTCCTTAGAAGTTAGCTTGGGGGATTTGGGGATGTTGACTGCATCAATATCCATGGCATTGGGATCGCAGGTTTTCTGGGAAGAGGAGGAGGTCTGGTAAGACTGGTATGTGGGGGTGGAATGGATGCAGTGTTGGTTGATGATAGTCTGGGCACAGTCATTCTGGACTTGGAAGTGAACAGCCTTTGAGTACCATTCATTGACTTTGGTGGGGACCATATCCATGGAGAAAATGTGGCAGGAGAGGGGAGGGGGAATGCCAGCAGCAAAGTAGTTGATCAGGACATTCTGATTGGTGATGCCAGAGAGGGTAACATTGTTTCTGAACTCAGTGATGTGTCGAGTGAGTTTGGGACGATAAGATCTGTTTTTCTCAGAGATGAGGTGTTCTGAATGAAGCCAGTTGATGGCTTGATTCTTGGTGTCTTGGTGCTTAAAAGCACTTTTGAATTTGATGAGGGAGTTGTTGAATTTTTCAAAGGAGTTGGCAGCAATGGCCTCCTTTCAGAAAGTAGAGGCCCAGATAGCAGCTGACCCTTTCTTCATGTAGAATAGGGCATAAGTGATCTTCTTGTTGTTGTCATCATAAACGGCTTTGTTTATGATGAGGTAGGTTTGGACAGTGGATAGCCAGGACATGGCTTCAGCGTAAAAGCTGTCAAAGTTGTCAGGGGTTCCAAGATGGAGTTCAGTGGGTTTGGTTGTCATGGTGACCTGGGTTGGGGGTGGAGGCAGGGTAAATGCCAGTTGGCGATTGACTGGGATTGGAGATGGTGGGGTGGGTACTCTGGGGATACTAAGCGCTGCAGAGAGTTGATGGGCAAGTTCTAAGTCCTCAGGTTGTTGAGGGATGATGAGGTCTTCATAAGTGTCAATGGGGTTCTCTGAAGAGGATTCATCAGTATCTGACAAGTTAATGGTTTCCCTTCTCAATGTGAGGTCAGAATAGGGTCTAGGGTTTCTGGGGCATTGGTGGGCAATGGTGGGGGCTTATACAATGATAGCCGATCAAGGGAGATCTTAGACCTTTTGTTATGCTTGACATGATCAAGTGTAGGCCTGCAGTGGTTCGAGGGCTTACTGTCGCTATACAGCTGACAGGACAAGGGGGCCTGACAAGGGGTTTCCTTGATAGGGAGGTTAAGGCCAACATAAGACTAACATCAGGTTGAAGGGGGTCTGTTCAAGGGTCTTCCTTGGCAGAGGTTCTGGGGACCATTGAGGACTGAGGGATCAATGGGTCTAAGAATATCACAGGGCTAGTGATGGATCAAGGATTCGAAGGAAGTGTCTACTCAACAGTAGGATGAGGACTGGGAGACCCGAGAGCAACTTCCAAGATACTAGGTAAATTGCAGGAGGTCTAAGATAAGGAATACATTAGAGTATTGAGGGTTTATATATGTGAGCCAAAGAGTTAAGGGTAGGTAAAGGAAGAAGGTGAGTCAGTGATGGAAAGTGATGGAATCACAAAGAAGCTGAGTCACTACAGAATGGATGCGATGGCATCAGATAAAGGTTGGTAATACAGCTGCAGATGAGTCATGCTAAATAAGTAAGCAGTAATGGAAAAGCAGTGGTAAAAGAAAAGAACTCAAGTGGGGCTCAAACAGCAAGGATCAAGGTCCTTTGGTATACATGGTAAGTAATCATAGGAAAAGAAAAAGAGGGGGTCCAATGAATTGTAACAGCAGTCTTCTGGAGTAGTGGTCTTTTAAAAAACTGGACTGCCTGCTCAATATTTTCATTATATAATATGTTTTATTGTTATTTGAATCATTACTTAGTCAGGAGGCCATGAGTACTGACTACTGATGTCTTCAGACTTATTGATCTGAGGTGAGGAGTTTCATCACCATGCTGACTGATCAGCATGTCCATACTTCTCATCTTATTATTTTTTATGAACTGGTTGAAGAGTTCCAAAGAGTTCCAAAGCTTCCAAGATTCCGGAACCTTTGGAACCACAGAAAGGTAGTTTGGAAGCATTGAAACCACAGGGACCAATTCCGGGACCTTTGGAACCACCAAAATCACACCTACTTGTAACATCCTCTGAGGTAAATCTTTTCATACTCTACACTCTACAAATAACCTTAGGTGATTCAGACTAGCAGGCACCCGCCTACTGGTCTACTCAATCATCACCTTCATCAATTATTTGGAGCCCACTGTGAGGAAATTCTACAAGGGTTTCAGATGAAGTCTCTGACCAACACCTTACTGCCTTGACATTGAAAACTTACTGGCAGAGTTTAGAACCTTGTCATTTCTGACAGTTCTGATATTCTGGTACCAGTGTCACCTCATAATGCTTGACACAACCACTTCACTCTTCCTGACATTTCCTTCTCTGGAAGTTTCCTGACATTGGAAGTCAATTCTAAAGTGTTGAACTTACAGGTTTCAGATAACACATATTACATACATAGGTGTCAAGCCTGTACTACTGCTAGTCACAGCTAGACAGGGTATACACTGGTGACAAGACTATAATCTGGCTGAAGGGACAAAAAGGGATATTCCCTGATTGTCCAAGCCAGAAAAGGGATAAGGGAGTGATAGGTTTGCTCCAAAGAAGAACTCTGAAAGAAGCTGAGGAGTGAGAGTAAAGCCAAAGATCGACTGAGTGAAGGCCAAGCTCAAAGGAGGTTAACTGAGGGGGAAACTGAGTCAGCTGAAGTCAGGAACTGGCCAACTGAGTGGATGTGAAGAAGGGAAGGACTGGGCAAGGTCCAATTGAGAATCAGTAGGTGAAGGGCTGAGCATAAGATTCAGCACCAAGACAGTGTCAGCCAAGTGGTGTTATTGGTATTCATTAAAGCAGTAAAAATGGTTGGTGAAGTTGGAGCAGTAAAATGATTGGCAAAAAGGAAGGGAGTTTAAGATAGTCAGCAAAGTAGAAGATGGTTCACAGTTATGGCAAGGAGATGATCCAACAAAAAGTGAGCTAAATGAAAGCTACTCCCATTTCTCAGGAGTACAAAACTTATATGTAGTCTACATATGGCCAAGACCATGTAAGTACCCTAAGGTAAGGAATAGAGTCCATGATGTAATAAGTGTAAAAAGAGTCTGTAAAGGAGTGCCCCCATTCAATAAGGTTGGCACCTTTTCCATAAAATGTACCTAATGGTTCTGAATTGGGTAAAGTGGAATGGAAATGGAGATCCTAGCCAGTGAACATATTGCCAATAATGAATAATGTCAGCTGAGTATAAGAAGAAGCTGTTTGAGTATGAAACTGTAGTTAGAGGAAAATAAACCTTTGGTTGAGACTGAAGACAGCACATCTGAGTGAGTTGAGATTAATTTGGCCCAAACTGACTGCTGGGGGAATGTTCTCAGCCCACTGGCAGATGCTCAGGCATTGTCAATTCCATTTAGTACATTGCAAAATGGAAGATGTAAGTAAAAGTCAAGTTTGGAAATACATTCCAAATAAAAATGGAATGATATATATGTAGAGCTGTATGGAGCTCTATATTTGTGGGGAACTTAGCTTCTGACTGTCCTCAGTCAGGTCATGTAAGTGTCAGAGTTCAGTGTGGAATTGGTGAATCTATCACAATTTTTGAATGTGTTTGGGTGAATCTACCACACATGCACATCTTTCTTTCCTTCTTTCATTGTTACTATGCCCACTGCCTATGCACAGTTCCGATCACTTCTTGATCAGTTCCACATCCAACATGAGCTCAGTGCTCAATGCTGCACTGAGGCCAAGACATGAATTCAAGCTGCCACTGATGCACTTGAGGTGGTGGTGATATGCTTTTCTGATGACTGCCTCCAAGTTGAAGGATGTCATTTGTATGTGACTCATGTCATATGAGAAGGCTTGAGTAAGTGGTGTTACAATTCACTGAATATCCTTACTTCTTTTCTCTATGTTTACCAAAGGACTTTAGCCCTCACTATTTGAGCCTCACTTGGGCCACTCTTTTCTTTGACCTTATCACTTTGTCACTTATCTGTTTAGTGTGACTTATCCACAGTTGTATTATCAATGATTCTCCAATGCCATTGCATTCATTCTATAGTAACTTAGCTTTTTTACAATTCGATTGCATTCGATTGCTAACTTATCTTTTTTCATTGATCTACCCTTAATCCATTGACTTGTATATATAAATCCTCAATACCCTGATCTACTTCCTTAGCTTTGACCTACTGTAATCTACTGTTAAGATGGGGTCAGACTTGGTGAATGAACTCTGAAGGAGCTCTGAGAAATTCTGAAGTTGTTGTGATGAAAGGAGGACTGGTGGGACTTTGGCTTTAGCAACTTGGAGTGGAGTGCTGTGCTCTTGTCAGATTGTTGGTGATTCCAGATTTCGGAGAAGCAGGAATTAAGATGAAGTGCAAGAGAAGTCCAGGTTGTCTAAGTTGTCTAAGTTGATAACCAGCTAAAGTACAGGCAACATAACAGAAGTATATATATGGAGATCAGAAGTGATGTACAAAAGCAATGATGGAAAACATAAATAATCAAAGCTGGAAAAGTGGAGATGGAAAGGAAACATGACCAGAGCTGGGCAGATACAGAGTTGAAGAAATCTAAAAGATGAGACTAGTACATAAGGGAAACAAAGTGTAATGTAACTAGAATGTACAAAAAGCAGAGTATCAGAGTACTGGAGGAACTGGAAAGTGAAGGACAGGAGTTGAGGATCAGAGGGCTGGAGTTGGCTAGAATTAGGGATATGACATCTACCTCATACATTGAATTAACCTCAGGCTTCAGAGTTCTCATTCTACTCTTGAGTGGACACTTCCCTTGAAACCTTGCAGACCTGCTTAGTCCTTGTGGTCCCCTAGAAAGCCTCATCAACACTGTTGTTGTGACTCCTCAGAAATACTTTGATCTTAGCTGAGGCTAGCCTCTGAACCTCCCAGCATGAGCCTTGTCCTGTCAGCTGCATAGCAACAGTTTAAAGCCTCAGAACCTTTGCAGTTTACACTCAACCACTGGTCTACATGTAACAAGTGGAGGCTTGTTTCATGTGGTGCTTGGGCTAACAATCCAGTAGATGGCTTGGATTCTGGTGTTGAAAGCAACTAACTATAGAACACTAATCTACAACCTGAGTAGTATATAATCAGTACATGAGAAAGGCTTACTTAACAAGTAGCATACTTAGTATAAAGTGTAGAGTTTCAACTCTACTTAAAGAACAACTTCTTTACCTCAAACTACATTACCAGACAAAGCCCCCAAGCCCAGTCCTCACTTCCCAGTAAGTACACAGTTACCTGATATGGTAGAGTTGTTGCCCTGATGTAGACTCCATTAATTCTAGCTGCTATGAGCTCAAGTACAGGCTTGACATCTAATACATGTCACCTGGAATGGTACAAGTTCAACAGGTTATGAGCCCCAGTTAGTGTCCTGACTTGTTAAATCTGGTCCCATGGAGGTCTGAGTACTAATCTCCAGAATGCTGGAGGTGTATGGTTTGGAGAGTGACTTCAGCTTCACCTTATGTGGTACATCCTTGTTCGAGTCTGCTGTTGCTGATTTATGAGAGGGGTGAAAGCTGGAGGGTCGGAGGATTGGAGGTGAGTCATCTAGACTCAGACAAGAGAATGCTGATGCAAGATCAATGGCGGAGGAGTAAAGTGGGTGATTAAATCAATATTCAAACTGAGGTCTAAGCTAAGGGTACCTGGATTTATATATAGAGGTCGGAGTTCCGAAGAAGAAAAGGCTAGGATCGTGTGGAGAATACAAAGGAACTGCTACTGTGCTGGCAAGTCACACAGCTGGGGCTGTGCTTCCTTGTCTGAGCACAACAGTATAGAATAAAGGCTAACTAAATAGCGAACAAGGAAGTATAAGGGAATAATGTAAGTGTAACATACAGGGAAAGAGCATAGGATTGGATATGGAGGAACAGATGAGAGACTGGGGAAGACTTAGCAATGGAATGTTTCAACTCTGGAGTAAGATTACCAGAGGCAGTCATATAGCCTCAGAGATGGCCAGAGGGGACTTGGTCGAAATCTGGGATATGACAGTATCTCCCTCTTAGGCCTGAATATCTGAAGGCTGTGGGAACCATCTGCAGAGTTGTGTTACAAGTATCAACAGTTCCGAAGGTTCCGGAACTGATTCCCATGGTTCCGATGCTTCCGAAGTACCTTCCTGTGATTCCGAAGGTTCCGGAATTCCAGAACCATCGGAACTCTTCGACACTCTACTGGAATGGAATCTGGAGGATGGACTACCTCCGGAATGCTACTGGACTTTGTTTCCTGAAGACTACGCTCCATATGGTCATATGGAGATCCCCATTCTTGAATCACCCTGTTCATCTCTTCTTCCTCTTTTGTAACTCCTGTCATGTGCCTTTAGAACTGTTTTTGTCATGAACCTCTGCTCCTCCTTTCACTCCTTCTTTCGGCGACTGTGTCTTCCCATTTCTGCCACTGATTCCATGAGGCCGTTGTAGCTTATCATGTGTCCTGTCCATTGCCTTTCCGTTCCGAGATGGTTCCGAACTGTATAAATAGCTGCTAGTTATCATGTATATTTCCCCAGCTAGATCTGCGCAATTATACGCAGTGTTTAGTCTCCTTCCTGCCTGAGTCTGGAGTCTCAGCAGAGAACTCCTTTGGAATTCTATAGGATGTTGTGTCACCTTTGAGGACACACTGAGACTGGATGTTGCGCAAGCATAACACCATCCCACTGAGTCCAGAAGCCAGCAAATCAAGGTTCACAAGCATGACCAGTTTGACGGAACAGAGCCTTGGAAACTCTGTACATTCCTGGTTCAGTGTGAGCTGAACTTCCAAGACTGGCCTAGGGCCTTTAGGACGGACTGCGCCAAAGTCACATTTGCATAATCTTACCTCAAGGGCATGGCTCTAGAATGTTCGAACCCAACCTCCTTGATGCAGAGGACCCTCAATTCTGTTCTCACTAGATGGACCATTACCAGGACTTCATGATCGAGTTGCAGACAAACTTTGATCCTCACAACCCCATCAGAGATGCTGAGCACCAGCTCAACAACCTTGCAATGGAGGACATGCAGCGTATCAACAAGTACGTTGTGGAGTTCAATAGGATCGCTTCACAAGTCCATAGCTATGGAGAAGGTGCCCTCCATCACCATTTCTACAATGGCCTCCCAGACAGAATCAAGGATGAAATCTCCCATGTCAGCAAGCCCGCAACACTTGCTGCACTCTGTCATCTCGCACAATAAATTGATGCATGTTACTGGGAGCATAAGTCTGAGATTAACTGTCAGCAGAAGCCATCTGGCAACAAGTCCTCCAATGACAAATCCAATAACAAGTCCAACAACAAGTCCGGCGGCTCAAAGAGCAACAGCTCCAAGGGCAAGTCCGCCACCACTTCTCCTGCTCCTGATACCTCAGGTACCTCCAACTCTCCTCCTAAGCCCAACCTCTCTTCGAAGCTTGGCAAAGATGGCAAGCTAACTGCTGCTGAATGCAAATGCCACTTTGATAACAAGCTATGCATGTTTTGCAGTCAAGGCGGCCACATTGCTAAGGATTGCCTGCAACTGACATCAAAGGCATCCAAAGCGCATGCTGTCAAGACAACTCCAGAAGCTAAACCAGAAGCCTTCTCAGAGGCAAAAAAATAGAGTATAACCTCCGTGGCTCTGCACAGCCAGATGGTCATATTGACTCCGAATGTGCAACCAAGGAGCTCCATCTCAATGTGTTCACTCTCTCAGATCCTCGATCCCTCATGCCCTCTGTTTCTCTTGTATCATATGACCTCCATCCTTTTCCTGCATTAGTAGACTCTGGCCCCTCTGACTGTTTTATAGACACCACTTTTGTGAATAAAAACAATCTTTCCACCTACACTGTCCCTCTGCTTATGCTCTGACTCTTCGATGGCACATCAAATTTCACCATCAATCAAGCTATTGACCTCTCCATCCTCTTCAAAACTGGTGATATCACCCCAATGACATTCTATGTCACCCCACTGAATGGCTTCTGTGCTTTGGTCCTTGGACTCAACTGGCTTATCTGCTACAATCTGTTGATTGACTGGGTTACAAGCAGTATCTCTTTCTGCTCTATTCCACAGCCCAGTCCCGCACATCCAAGCTCACCCCCAACTCCTAAGGCACCTCTGCCTCCAGTTGTCCCCTCTCCAGATCCACCACATTTCTCCAACTGCAAGGCTCCACCCATAGCACTTATCAATGCTCCCGCATTCATGCTGGTCTGTCACCTACAAGGTTCCATGCAGTTCAGCATGCACATTCAATCAAGAAAAGGTAATCTCTGCACTGCAGCTACTGAACCTTCTGAACAGATTAATTTCTCTGGTGTACTGTCAGAATATCACAAGTTCTCTGACATGTTTAGCAAATGACAGGCAGATACTCTACCCCCTCACTGCAAACATGATCTTAAGATTGATCTCAAAGAAGGTACCTCTCCTCCACTTGGCACCACCTACTCTCTCTCTCCTTCCAAACTTGAGTCTCTCCATGCCTTTCTAGACGAGCATCTCTCCATAGAATTTATTTGACCTACCTCCTCTGCACATGCCACTCCAGTCCTCTTTGTCTGCAAAAAGGATGGTTCCCTCTGTCTTTGCATTGACTTTTGGGGACTTAACAAGATCATCAAGAAAGACTGCTACCCACTTTTCCACATCTCCAACCTCCTCGATGCCCCAAGCCACATCAAGGTATACTTCAAAATTGACCTCCAGCATGCCATATCGCTGAGGGTGACAAATGGAAAACTGCCTTTTGCATGTGGTATGGTTCCTACAAATGGCTTGTCATGCCATTTGGTCTTATGAATGCCCCAGTGGCATTCCAGTGGTTTATTAACACTGTCTTTGCTGATCTTTTGAACATTAGCATCATTGTGTACCTCAACGACATTCTCATCTTCTCCAAAGACATGGCCTCCCATAAGAAGCATGTTAAGGAAGTTCTCTGCTGTCTCCACAAACACAGTCTTTATGAAAAATCCAAGAAGTGTGAGTTTCATATAGACTCCACAGAATACTTAGGTTATTGGATGTCTCTGTCTGGCCTCACCATGTTCCCAGATAAGGTGCAGTCGATCCTCAACTGGCCTGAACCTTGAAAGGTCAAGAACGTCCAATCCTTCCTCAGTTTTGCTAATTTCTATAGATGGTTTGTTCACAACTACTTCGAAATCGTCGTTCCACTTACCTGCCTTACCTGTAAGGGTGTCCCTTGGCAATTCATGGATGCCTGCTGCTTCACTTTCCAGGTGCTGAAAGCTGCTTTCACTTCTGCTCCTATTCTCACACATTGGGCTTCTGACACTCCGATTATTGTAGAAACCAACACCTCCGACTATGCTATCATGGGCATTCCTTTCATGAAGTGCCCTGATGCAGAAGTCCATCCCGTTGCCTACTACTCTTGGACATTGACCTCCCTGGAGCTTAATTATGATACTCACAACAAGGAGTTGCTAGCTATTCATGAAGCATTCTGTACCTGGTGGCATTATCTCGAAGGCTCTGCAACTCTGGTTGATGTAGTCACTGACCATAAAAACCTTGAGCACTTTGCCACCACTAAACTCCTCACCTGCTGGCAAGCCCACTGGTCAGAATTCCTCTCCCAGTTCAA
>JBBPMF010000792.1:0-16894 GCA_038090175.1 Austroboletus eburneus
TAAGTTACGGCAGGAATGATAAGTTAAGTGTGAAAAAATATATAAGTAAGAGCGGTTTGAATATATAAGTTACGGCGGGGACGATAAGTTAAGTGTGAAACAATAAATGTGCAGGTGTTGCGTCATAGACGCGCCCAGTTCTGGATTCACAGGTGTGTTTTGTCTCGAGAGTACTGTGGTTTAACCCGTCCCCATATCCCAGCCCCTAACATCGACCTCCCTGCGATGTGCTCGCCCAAGTTCAAGCCAGGCGCACCTTCAGGAGAAGCACAAGTGCTGTCCGAGAGAACGCGCTCGTCTTGTCATCGATGCTCTGTGCGTAGCTAATCGATGGTTCAGACATCTTGATCAAACGTTTTACCATCCAGCACGTGTTTATCGCGGTATGGTGTTTGTACGTCGACGCGACGTGCCTTAACTATGACGGTAACGCGTTCGATGCCATGCTCGTCGCGATGGCCGAATTGGCCGAATTGGGCACGCTTGCAGCACTTTCCCAGGCAACGTTGGACTCAGATACATCCACGACGACGTGCAGCCGTTCCATTCCCGTCCCACTCTCTCAACATAAGCCACAGGGTCGGTCTCGGCTTAGGCTGCGTCGGTGGCAGGTCGCTCGCCCTGCCTTATCCTAGACGCTGGTTGCAAAACACGCACCAGAAAACTAAAGTGCCGAATTCACAGTGAATCTTGCCTTGTCAATATAAATGTAGTAAAACTACAATGGTGACTATACAAACAGCGTAATTGCATCCACCGATTCACCATCACGGTACAAGTAACGTCTCCCTGAAATTGATCGACTGCTCGTCCCTCTCGAACCGCCGCCTCTTTTCGGGATACACCCCAAGCTCGATATAATCCACCTCGAACGGTTCCACGAGTATCAAAGCGAAATTCGACAAGGCCGTCGCCAAGTTGCGTTTGTCCTCCTCGCTCTCTGCCTCACCCAATTTGGGCAGCCTCGTCGGCCACTTCTTCATCTCCTCCTCCCCGCCCTCGAGTGGCGTACCTGGCGCCGGCCGACACCACGACGCCTTCAAGCGTCCATCGATACCATCGAACACCTCTAGTCGTTTGGCTTCCCAATCAAACCCTTCCTTGTTCAATGCCTCGTGCACGACACCGCGCGCCGTCGGATACACGCCTCCGTAGTTTGGCGCCGGAACAGCCCACACCCGTCCCTGGATTCGAAACTGTTCCCGCGGGCTCGGTGTCCAAAACACGACCTCGACGCGCCCCTTTCCGCTGACCATCTGTGCTACCTTGGGCGTGCGAATGTCAGTCGTCGTTAGGAGGAGGGGGAGCGCGGGCAGCGTGCGCGCAGTGATGAATGTTCGCCAGATGTGCGATCGGACGCGCGGCGCGCCGGATGCGTCGACTGTCGCGAGCTGGATGGCTGGGTGCGTACGTTGGGAAACGGATCGGTGCGATCGGCATCAGAGCTGACTGGAAAGGCGGAGTAGGACTCACTAGGCTCCTTTGTGTTGTTTAGCGCGCTAGCAAGCGCTTCGTACCAGCCCTTTCCTGTCATGTCTTTCGGTGTAAGCGTTGCTGAGTACAGTGATCAGTAGATCACAGTCTGAAATAAGCGATCGCGGGAATAACGCATCGCCGGCTGACACGGCAGGGCCGTCTGAAGATCTGACGGCGAGCTATGTTATAAAATGCAAGTACTAGTACTATCACGGTAATCCAAACGTTGCAAACGTTGTAACCCACTGGCATTGCGACACGAGGTTGACATGGTTTTCCGTCCAAGCAACCCGAGCTGGCAAGATTTCCAGCGCCTGACGCACTGTCGCAGTGGGAGCGCCGTTACATTGCCTGTTATGCCGCTATCGGCGACTCGTCGACGACAATCATGCCAAGTGAACGTACTTACCTTCGCTCGAGCACACGAACGAGAGTAAAGCGGCCAAAGATTGCAAAAGCCGTGTCCTAGTAGTCTAAACTGCAAGTAACCACCGCCGCGGCGAAATCTTATCGGCTGTGACACAAGTCGGGGGAATATTCAATTAAAAACAGATCAAGCTCTTCTACCCCCCGACGCCACGCGCCGAATCCTTCGCTCGTTCAAGTCGTGACGAATCAGTAACAGCGTGCCGGTCAATGATCGAAACTTGTTGTTCCCTGTTGGTTTCACGGGAACGCGACGTGGGCCTATGTATGGGCAGGAGCATCCCGGTCCCAATCTACACCATCGCTCGCATTATGTCCCACACGGGCTCTGTTGGTTGGGACCGCCTGCTCGATCCCCGTTTCGTAGGACATGTTCTCCATCGCTTCTTCGCCTCTTAAAGTCGTCTCGGTTCTCTGCCGAACCTTTTCGTCAACACCGTCCCCGGCCAGGTCACAGACAGCCGAGAGTTATCTGATAACTCACGGTAGATGTGTAACGGCTCGATCGAGTATTGTTACAAAACGCAAAACATGACGTGGAAAAACCTGCAACTATCAGAGGAATGCGGCTTGATAGAAATGACAATGACTCAAATGAACAAAGAGTGGCTCAAGGTTGCGCTCGGCTCGACTTTGCGAGCTTACTACGAGGCGTGATGCATCTGAATCAGAATACAGCACAATATGACAGAGACATACGCCGTCCCAGTACCACTACCCACGTAACGAGAATAGTAGGGGTGACAGTGGCGATTGTCTCCGAGGCAGGAACTTGAAAGGGCTCAGAGTCTCTCTCTTCCAGGTAAGTTAGTCCTTTCGTTCTTCGTTTGGCGCTTCTCTCGACCGCGTTGTCTGAAAAAAATATTTATTACAAGGTAATCGCGCCTTCGTTGATCATTTATCGCGTCGCGCGCGGTATCATCTTTGCGAGGTCGACGAATACGGGAGCTATGACAATCGGCAGCATCCTCCCGACTTACCCGCATACATTCGGTACAGTGTGTCGCTCTGCCCACCAAGACTTATCAGACGGCATGTTGTATTCCCAACGTCATGCGCAAAGTAAGCTAGAAATGAGTGCTTGAGAAACGACTGGGACTCAAGCAACATGCTGATTTGCATACCTTTTTCTAATTCGAGGCAGTCAGTCATCTATAACAGTCTCGATCGAGTCTCAAGGTGGTTTTGGGGGAGTCAAGATGTTGAGCGTCGCGGCACTGCATGTCTTTGAAATTATTGCCTAGTCATCTTTGGGGGTTTCTGAGACAGAAGAACAAGACTTTGCACAGTCCATGCAAGAATGGAGATCTGGCACAAACTTGGTTTCGGACGACAGATTCTAAGATTGGTCGATAGTTAGTCAGCATTGTCACCACAGTGACCGCCGTCCGACAAAATGGAGAAAACATGGACAAGCGACCCGAATATTGGCTGTAAAATAGCTGATCTCCAGGATAAATAGAAAAAGAGTGGCTTGGACGAAATGTCCAAATAAATTTTAAAAAAAGAGAAAGCGAAATGCAAGAGAGAACAGATGCGGCCACTCATGACAACCCCTCCAAGTTCTCCCTGACCGCACGCACCCGTTGCTCCACCGCGTCCAACACCCTCCCTATATTCGTCACCTCGGCCTGCACGTCCCCAACCGGCACTGTCGACAACGGCACCGACGGCCCCGCACCAACACCACCCGCCCTCGCTCGCTCGGCCGTCAACTCGTCCCACACGCCCGCGATCACGCCCTGCAGCCACCGCTCTTTTTCTTCCGCCCGCTTCATCTCCTTGCGTCTCCCCATCTCCTCACGGTTCCCCATCAACGCGAGCGTCCACACGTTACTCAGCACGAGCAGCACGATCACGAACCACAGAATCGTCGTCGACGAAGACTGCTCCCACGCTTCCTTGACGAGCTCGAGCGCACCCTTGGTGGATCGCTCGGCGACGCGGTACGCACCTTCGAACGTGTCGTACGCCCATTGCATGCCGCGCCGGTTTCGATCGCGTTCGCGTGCCTTGCGCGCTTCTCGCGCTGACATGGACAACTCGACAAATTCGGTGACTGGCGTGATCGGCTCGACGGGCGCGACAGCCGTCGGATCGAGACCCTCGGGGACGAACTCGGACTGGTGTTCTTGAATGTACATTCGCATCGCTCTGTCCAGATCGGAATGATACACCTTTTGCCCCTCGATCGCGCTCCGCTCGATAATACCTTATGGCCGGATCAATATTCAGGATGGATGGAACGAGAATCTGTGGAATTACCCTTGATGTAACTCCGTCCTGTCCAGTCTACTTGCGTCGTGACGATGACGCGTGTCGAGATGGAACTCGCCCACATGAGACACGTTCGGGTTTTGACCACGAAAACGCCGCCGCTGGGCACGTCCGGTGTCCTGGTACTCGTGAGCATCACTACATGGTCGTCAAAGTCGCAATGCAGAGTTTCGTCGCGAATCTCGCATTTAGTCTGTCTGGGACCGACGCTATTGTTGAGCGGCTTGATGTACGACATGTTGCGTTCGAGAAGATTGGATCCTTGGCTGATGGGCGACCAATCCGATATTTGCACATCTGAACGAGAACGTGAGCATGGGAGAAAATGATGGCAACAAAGAACACTACCTGCGAGCTTCTGATCCACCCTCATAAAGTCTTTCATGAACCCGCTCGCAAACATGAGATTGTATATTTTATCCGGTGTGCCTGGCAAAACGGTCTCGAGGGCTAACTCGTTCAGATGACCACCGCTCTTGGAGCAGATGCAGTGTGTCACTTGGTCGATGCCCGGAATAGTGATCTCTTTCATAAATCCCTCCGAGACACTAGCGATCGTAGAAACCACGTCCCGTATAGACCCATTATGACTGTCGACCAGCTCGGCCTCGTCTGGCCGCGCCAGTCGCCAAATGTTAGCGATGACATCATAGGTGGTATCCCGAGATAGGAAAGAGGTAAACGTGTACTTGGCCTGCCGAGTGGTTATCTGTATGGCATTCGGAATGACAAACGCGGTCATCCTTTTCTCCAGCCCGGTGATCTCATATATTGGTATAGACAGCTGCCACCATGCGAATCAGTTCCAAGGCACCACCGTCAAGCATCGCACGTACATCTGTGATCCAACCAAAGATGTTGGCGTGGAAACATATATGATTTTCAGATATGTATAGCCGGCCTTGGATCAGAATCTCGCGTTGTAAGGCACAGCCATAATCTGTATCGTGTGCTCTCAGCCAAATGTCACGGTACAACGCAGACGTGTTTCACCTTCGATGAGGTAGTCACCTTCGGGAATGTTAGGAAAGAGTTCATGAAAATCTGCGTTGCGTTTATTACTGGCGACAGCGAATCCGGTGACAGGTATATCTTGCTCGTTCAAGTCTAGTTCATCGTCGGACGAACCAGACTCTTCCCCGCTAGAAGGGAACATGTCCCCATCCGAGAAATCGCTCTTGGAGAGCGACATGTTCGGAGAGCGAGTTCGATCGGGCGAAAGCATGGGTTCTGGTTGACGCGCCTGCGTTTGTGTGCCACCATTTGGGGTGTCGCCACCTGGTTTGGAATCATTGGCAGAGTGTGACGACTTTGAGGCAGAGACACGGACGAGTGGAGGTGGGGGCGGTAGAGGTGGAAACTGAGGGGGTGGTTGAGAGGGCGCTTGAGATGGGTTGGACATGGGCGCTGCAGAACCTGTGCCAGCGGTCTTTCGAGGACCAGAAGGTTTGCGAGCGTGCTTTGGTTTTGAACTGGAGCTTGTTGCGGAGCGGACTGACTTGACGTCGCTGTCGCTTATTGCTCCGAGGAGCTCTTGGGACTGCGTTTTGCGGTATCCAGTTGACGTGGGAGACTCTACGATCGTACTGGGTACTGCAAAAGAAGGATCCTCGTGGCGGCCGGGTTGGTGTTGGAAAGAGCGTGTATCTGATGAACTTGAATCTGTGTTTAGGGGAGGCGAAGGCTGTGTTGAAGCGCGTATGGAACGCTTGGAGGCTTTTTCCTTGAGATTGGGAGGGGCACGAGAGCGCATGCTGCCTTGCCTTTCGGGGTGGGCCTTGAGGTTGGCGGCGGAGGAGGCGGGAGATAGCTGGCGAGGAGAGACGGGAGGAGGAGATGTTGTGAAGTGAGTGGAAACCCAGTCTGGGGGCTGGGTGGAACGCCCTGGTGTGGGTGTAAGTTCCGTCTCGTCAATCAATGATTTTATGTCACTCGTTGGACGTGCGGCAAGCGAGACCTCGTGCCTATCAGGAATGTGACGCTCCTGCGAGCGAACGCGGCGGTGCTGTAGCGACGCTTGGTGGACTTGTTCTATGGATGGCTTGTAGCGAGGTGCGGACATGTCCGACTCGGTATGATGTGGTGATGGGGGCACGACACCGATTTTGACGCTGCCAGCGGAGTTGGACGAGGTAGGATGTTCATATGGACCGGTAGGAGGAAGATTGGAGAGCGTCCTGGGACGAGCGGACATGGACGCAGTGGAGCCTTGTGTCGGTTGGTCATCCGAAGCACGAGTCGTAATCGCAGCGCTCGGAGTTTGCGGCGCCCTGACGAGCTTGGTAAAGAAGTTGGTGGGCATCGCTTGCTGACCAGCGCGCAGAACGTCGCAGACGATGGCAACTGCGGACAAACTTGTCGCCGGCGAACTGTCAAGGAGAAACTGCGCAGTGTCACCTCATATGATAAATCCGAATTAGCCTTAACTTGCCACTTATGACACAGACCCTTTCTCACTTGCACCGACACTGTCGTCGGGACCACCATGATCGGTCTTCTTGATCGCGGGGTATGCCTGCAACGGCTCATTTGCTTAATATTACACAGCTGACCCCATACCCCAAGGTTTTATGTACATCCCCCATAACTCCGTCGTCCTGCTCGGGCAGGCTAGGAGCTCTTAAACCTCGTGTCCTCTCCAATGACTAGCACCCACACTATCCGCAACTCCGAAGAATTCAACAGCATAGTGGGCCTTTAACATTCGCTCCAGGTCACGCTAACCAACGGGGTATAGATCAACAGTGGGCGAATCGTCGTCATCCACTTTAGCGCACACCAGAACAGTTCGAGTGGTCGTTCCCTGCTGTCAGACTTTTCAGAGACGTTCAAGCGTCTCGGCGTAGATTTTTACAGCGTCGACGTCGATGTTACGGACGACGTCGTGATCGAGGCCGACGTACGAGTGGTACGCCACCGCCGGTATACTTGTTCAGGTGGCACCCTAATCGTCATACTAGGTGCCCACGTTCATGGTGTTCAAAGACGGAAACAAGGTTGGGTACACAGAGGGCGTGGGTGCGGGAAATCTTCACGTTAGTGAATCTTGGCAACTCCGTCCGTGGTGTGGTCTGAACACGATTGCAGAAACTCATGGGCCCACACATTGCGGGGTGCTGAGATGGCGTTGCACATGTACGCCACATACGTGTAATATACCATGTCTCCATTTGCACGTGACGAGTGATATGATGCCATCTAGTCTAGAGCTAAGGACATGCTCGACATGTGCTTGATGTGCGTGCACCGCTTGACGCAAGTGGCTCGGGCAAGGGCTGCCTTGACGACGGCGCTCAGAGATTCGCCATGATCGCACGTCAAGAAGCTACACAGCGGGTCACACGGCTATTCGGAGCGGATGGGCGATCCTGGAGGGCGGAGAGACGAGGGGGACGCTGTACTGGGGGGACGAGGAATTATGCGCGTAATTTATTTTTATTTTCCTGATATTCCTGAAGAGGAGTTAGCCGAGTGGAAATGAGTTTTTGTGCACGAGGACCAGAGTTAGTTTAAACGGCACGAGCGTGCCATCGCAGGGTCGCTCCTTCTCCTTCTCCTCCTCCTCCTCCTCCTCCTCCTCCATCGCTCCCTCTAGCTGTATGCCTCTCCTTGGAGGTCTATTCAACAAACGAAATACTCCTCAAAAGCACCAGCTTTCCTCTCCAAATGGCCCCAGTACCGCGACCGAGTCCGTAGCCTCCTCGACCAGCAACAGGGACTCCACAGAGGGCGACTTTGTCGTTCCGGACAGGTCTCTCCCTCCCCCGCCCCTCTACAACCTCCCCGCTTCTGCGTCCTCCAGTAGGCTCAGGCTTCCCTTCCGTCGCAAGCCAAACCCGCACCGCTCGGCTCCCAACGACTCCCACTCGGCCGTCTCCCTCAACGATCCTCCGTCCGCATACATATCCAGCGTCACTTCCGATCCCGGCCATGGCCCAATTGCTCCTCCCCCCCGCAAGTCTTCTATTTTCGGCGTCTATAGCGAATCGCTTCCATCCGTTCATTCTCTCCCTAATGATTCATCTAGTCGTGTACATTCTGATACCCCCACTAGACTATCCTCCGCTGACGTCCGCACCGACCCCTCTCTTTATACTCCTCAATCTTCCAAAAAGCCCCCGGGCCTCTTTGCTTGGGCTAGGGAACGCACAAAATCCAAGCCTTCCCCGCCCCTTTCCACCGCACCCATAACCTCTCCCGGTCTTTCCGTCGAGGACCAGTCCTCGTTCAATCTCAAATCCTTCCGCCACATCCGTGCAGACTCTTCAGCCACTTCCCCCGAAAAACCACCTCCCTCTCCATCCGATCCTCTTCTCTTGCCACCTCGCCCACGCCCGAGAGGCGACAGCGTCGCGTCTGATTCTTCCCAAAGGATATCTGTGGCGGCTTTCCGGGAAGCACAAGCGCGTAGCCGTGCAAATTCTCCTGTCCCTTCATTCCGACCACCATCCACCGCCGACACTCTCCGTGTAGATCTCACCGGCAGGAAACGTGCATCCACCGTTTCTGTCGTATCGCCTATTGATTCCCCCCACCCGAATAAGAACCCCGCTGCAGCACCGTTGCCAGGTCTCCGGCCCGATTCTTCCGCTGTAGACACTTCTTCGGATGATTCCGAATCCGAAGAGGACGACGAGGACGTGGACAGCGATGGTCATCCCCTCCCAAAACCCGCCCAGGATCGCACCATAACTCGTCGCGTCATCGGCACACGCGCTCGTTCCGATGCCGGTCATGGTTATGCATCTACCTCGAATGGTCAAGTGTCAAACAGCCGACAAGGCCCCCCTGAACAGTCCAAGGCACCCCTGATGTCTCAGTCGGATCAGGCGCCGGCGCCGGCTAATCGGCCAAGGTCTTCTATTTCGACCAGTTCGATGACGCCCAGTGGAGCGGCCCTTAGGGCTTCAAATTTGGTACCAGCCAATATGCCTCTTAGTTCGTTCAGTAAGTCGCTAGTTCCCTCTTGCATACGTTCGCTTACGATGATCATACGCTGTCTTCGTTTCTTCTTCGCTAACATAGCATACTCGAAGCAATCGCTAAGCAACCCAAATGACGAGTCGGAGGAATCGACGGACTCGGAGGATACGGACTCGGAGGACATGCCTCTCCGTGACTTGGTTGCTCCGCGGCGTCCTGGGAGCGCGGCTTCTAATTACTCTAACCGACCACGTATACCTCCCAAGCCCCTCATTGACATCAACTCTCTGGCTGGTGGCCCACCACCACTGCTTACGCCCATCTTGCGACATGAGAACTCGCTTAGAAACATGAACCCGAAGCACAAGGAACAAGATGACGAAAAGGACCAGCCGTTTTCTATTCCCGCAGCACTCGCGTTTTCGTCTTCCAGTTCCCCTATATCCCCACCGCCGAGCAAGCAGGACCCTTTGCCTGTGAACGGGCCCGTATCAACAGCGCACGATCGTCGATCTACCAGCGACTTGCCCTCTCCACTGAAACCCAAGACTCCTGACAACGATGATGATATAATTAATGCTATTCGGTTGGTCGGGGTGTTGGATGAAGAGTCGGAACAACCCCCTGGAGCCCTGAAATTACCAGTCAAGGCAGCCCCTGACCGCATTGTACCTACGCCCATCCGAGAACGTGAACCTCCCACGTCGTTTACGGTGCTCTCACGACCACCTCAAAGGCAGAGCACCGCGGAGACATCAATGTCATTGTCACCGGTATCGTCACAAACGCAATTTAACTCTGCTGCGCGTACGACTTCTCAGTCTGACATTGACACCCGACAACTTGCACCAACCATGACTAGTCCCTCTGCTCAGAGTGACAAATCGGATGTACTCTCGGTTTCTTCCGCTGCACACTCGTCGACGTCGCGAACTTCGTCTCGCATTCCACCCGTGCCTCTTATCCATTCGATACCAGACTCTCCCTCGGTCAAGGAAGAATACAAGGCTGGTCGCCCTCGCACGGCTTCACACGGTTCCGCAGTCAGTCCTGGCGTGGGTCGATCGAGCCAAGCTCCCACGACGCTTGCCCCTGCTTTGTCTGCCGCGACGCCGAGTAAAACTCTCTCCCTCGGAGTTCAACGCCAATCATTTGTGCCCCAACCACCGTTTGTAAGCAAAGCTTCGGTCCGAGGGGAAAGCCCCGCGGGAAGTTCTACCGGCGACTCGAGCAGTGGACGTTCGCCATTCACACCACGTGATGGTAGCGACATTGGCACGCGGACCAAGGATGATGCAAGCGATTTGGGGTCTACGGTCAAGGCCCGGGGGCACGCGAAGAAGCTGAGCGTAACATTTGAAGACTTGCAGCCCGGCCGCGGCCGAGAGCGTGCAAAAACAGAAGTTACGGACGAGCAGAGGACGAGAGAGCGCAGGCGTAGCGAGGCCAAGGCTGCTATCGAGGTTAGTGTGGTGCATTCGTCCAACCTTTTCGTTCTCATCATATGAACCAGCTTGGCAAAATCGTCAACGGCCGTGGACCACTGGTACATGACGATTCTGACGAAGACATGACGCTACGTGGTCGTAATCCAACTATCAACGTCACGATGGATAACAGTGTTCATGGGGTGATGCCACCTAACTGGGGTGCTTGGCAACAGCCGATGGGCACGGGCATGAACCCGATGGTGCCGCCTCAGTTCAATAATGACCCTGCGTTCCTCGCGGCGCATCAACGTGCGTTGCTAATCGCGAAACAAGCGTACCAGATGGCCGTCGCTCAGCATGCGATGCAAATGGCAGGCGAGGAGTGGGAGCGCAGCTCGAATATAGGGGGTTTCAGTAGCTCTGGTTCTGTGTATGGTGGTGGGAGCGGGGGCAGCGTTTATGGTGGCGGAAGCGGAGGAAGCGTGTATGGTGGGGGCGCTGGTATGGCGCCCATAGGCATGATGGGCATGTCCAATATGGGGATGCTCATGCCGCCTAACGCATGGGGGAGAAGTTCTGTGGCTTTCCCGACGTCTGGCGCCTCTGGCTTTGGTGGTATTGGCAGTTCACAGAGCGAGTATGGCGGCGGCGGCTGGGGTACGCGAAGCGTCTACGGGGAGCCACCTTTTCGCCCTTCGTCGTCTCACGGGAACTTTACGGGGTCTGGCGTTCCCAGTAGTGCGGCTAGCGCATATGGCGGGAGCTCAAGACCTCGGGCTTCGACTGGTGCTGCGCCGCCTTCGGGGTTGTCGGCACAGACGAGGTCGCCCGGGAAGAGCGCAGCGCGGACTCGAGCTGCACCACCCTCGAGCTGGAAGAGTGGTCGGTGATCTTTGGGGTGCACCTCGTTCCAATCGGCACTGTATACATATGTGCTTGGCGCATCGTGATCGACGCTGCCTTTCCTCGCTCGTTTCTCCTCGATCTTTGTCTTGCAGCATTGATTCCGCGATTCGTCACTCGTTATTCCCTTTAATCATCGTTCTTGATTTGTTAAACCTGCTCTTTCATTTTTTCTTTCTTTCTCGTTTGCATTAATCACACGTTTCGCCGCATATTTTCTTTCCATGTTTCCTAGCATCGACTTGGGACGCTCTTTCGTGGCGAGAGTCAATACACGTCATTGTTCATGTTTATTTCAGCGACACTCGCTCCTAGTTGAACTTTTTTTTATCTCTTTCTTTTTTTTTTTTTCTTCTTTTTTCTCAATTTCGTAGCATTACACATACCAAACACTTTTTCCTTGATTGATTCTAGCTTTTTAAATGCGCAAAGGCATATACGCATGGGGTGTAACGTCGATGGGAACACGTTATTTATTTTCGGGGTGAGTAGAGGTGGTTAGTTTGCCCGTGAAATGGAATGTGCCAATCGGTGAACCGTTTGAATTGACTTCCGGGTCATCCCAGCACCTTGGAGCGTGATCAGCCAATCTAGGCAACTCTTGGTTATCGCTGATATGATCGCCTCGATGAGGCAACTCGTCATCACCGCCCCGTCACCTTTGAAACGTTGGGCCCTTCCTACCGCCGGCACCGACCGAATTCCAATCTAACCGATCCTAGTTTAGCGGGAAAACGGAGCGCCTGGAGACGCGTGTTGATGCGTTGAAGGTCATTTACGGTAACTGTACGATGGCATGGGCTCGGGATCGCCCGTGTCCGTGTGGTAGGTGGGTCCAGGCTGTCGATCTCCGGTTCCCCCACCCCTAACATGTCTCGGCATGGTCCTTGCGATCAGGAGATAGGGCCTGCCTGGAACTCGCCGAAGGGGCCGGCGTACCTGTATGTGCAAAGGTACGGTGCGTAGAATGAATCCGCTCCACTCGGACAGGGCGTTTCGTAGGATTCATAAGTATGTCCGACAGTGGTCGGCGTCAGGACCGAGGAACGACGCGCATCGTCTTTCTTTTCATCGTGAACGAAGCGCGACGTTGATACGGTGGGAAATTTTTTTTTGATGTGGTGTGATGAGCACGTCATTGGTAGGTCGAGTCATTGTTCCAGTTTGGAACGTGAACGTATACAGTATTGTTCTTGTGGGGGGGGGGGGGGGCGCACATGGGTCCATACGTTCGAATTGGACGAAGCCAAGCGTGCTTTTTCTGGATTTGGGTTCACGCTCCTTGTTTGACAGATTGCCTTGCGCTTCTCGTGCCGTCATGCTTTGCATCTTCTTTTTTTTTTTTTTGTTTCTATCAAGGCTATCGTGACCCCACAGGGTGGGCTGATAGCGAGTCAAGTTTGGACGTTGTGTTTTGTCGTTGCAAGAGATGAACGATACAGTTACCATCGTTACGGCACAGCGATGGTGGTGAGTCGGCGAGGCACTTTGCGAAACATGATACTGATCTCTGTCAATCCAAGAGGTACGCTTCCCACTGTACACCTGGGTGCCTTGTTCACGGACGGCCGAAAAGGAGGTAGGTCGGCAGGCTAACGTTGATTAGGATGGCACATTCCTGATAGGCACGAAAGGTATAGCGATATTTGGCGAGTCAATCGTCGCCGTAGGTTCGTTATCGTGCCCATAGAGCGCATTGACACAAGTCCGTCAGCTCGTCCTCGTTACAACGTTCAGGAGCCTCTAGGTTTTTGTGTAGGCCATCTTCATTAAAGGGCTACGGCGTGCATCCTCTGGAGCTCATGAGTCTTTTAGCCGCAAGCAAGGTAATTTAAATCGAAAGAATTAGGGGTGCACCAGCGTCAGCCAATCTCCCGTGAACGAGAACCGGTCGACGATGTGGCACGATTCTGAGTAGCGACCATCGAACGTGTGGGCGACTCAGGAATTGACGAAGCATGCGCATGAGTATGAGAGCGATAAGCCGATACAACGTCCCATTCTTCAAGTAATGGCGCAGGCCAGCATTAACCAAGTAGTGGGTAGTGACTGAGGCTAGAAGGTAACCCAAGAAGGTGCGAGAATGCGGCAAAAAGACACCGTATCCTGGACAACGACGATAGTACAAGAAATATATACATTAATGACTTGCGCTTCCTCACAACGTCCACAAATAGGAGTCGTTTGTGACCCATTCCGTGCCCACCAAACAAAAAACCTTTCCGTAGAAGTCTACATATTTCAGGCTAGAGACGGGATCAACTTTGTTGGAGAGAAGACGTTGAATGTCCGCGGATGACGGGATGGCGTCCTTCTTGAAGTGGTCTTGTAACGTAAGTGACCGAAGCCTTGGGAGGAAACTGACAACGTCCAAGGCAAAGGAAATAAACTAGAATATACTGTAAATTAGCATCCGGAAAGGGTATTTGGCATACATGATCGCAACCCACAATTTTGCACGTATCGTCGAGACGTTGAAGCACAGATTTGGGAGATATCTCAAGCAGGCCCTTCAGCGTGAGTGAGCAAAGACAAGATAAATTCTTCCATGCATGATCATGAAGCATGTCCGAAAATATCTTATTTATGTCGACCACATGAGGTGGGTATGTGCAGAAGGAAATGCGTAGCATCTTGAGAGACCGTGGTGCCTGCATGAGAACACCATACAACGCATGCACGTTTACTAAGCAGGAGAGTTCGCTGACAGAAGATCGAGGGAGCCAGGGTATATCTTCAATGAAAAAAAAAAATCGTGGACAGGGTCTTGAGGGACTGAGGATCTATGTGTTCCATGAGCGGCGAAAAATTCGTAATACCGCAAAATACAGTGAGGTGAGGCACTTTGATTTTGGCCATCTTTCTGGGTGCATAATGCGGCTCCGTTCGTACATGTTCTTCGCCATAGGGAAGACGGGATTCCTCGGTATCAGGGTCCTCAAAAATACTGCCATCGAGGTCGATGCGCTCAAAGATACGGACTAGAGCGTAGTTGGAAAAGAATCTGAAACGAGGGAAAGGTTGGCGAATGTCAAAGTTTGGTCTAGTGTTAGACGCTGAGTAGGAGACGCGATGGATTCGAAGATGTGGAGGTATATTTCGTTGGGTATGTGAACGCCCTTGAGTCTTATTGGGCCTCAAAAAACAGTGAGAAATTAGACGTAAAGATGGAGACAGAAACATGTTCAAACTCACCGGAGCATTCATAGAGAAACATGGTAGCCACCTAGACCGACTTGACGAATACAACTTCAAATTTGGCATCCACCGTGGACAGCCACTGAGCAGCTTCCGTTCCGAACATTCACCGGTCGGTCGCACACAAAGGAAAGCTTATCAGGACTGACAAACGCGAAGGCTTCGCAAAGACTCTATTCACTTATTCTATCAACCAACACCTTTACCGAAATGACTTGATGTTCTTACCGGCCCGACTGTCGAGCCAGTTTTGCTTTGGTACTTCGCCAACGAGTGCTTGCGAAGCGGCATCTGGGAACGTTTCTTTTTGAGTTGCACGCGTGCAAACCTGCAGGTATCCCTCCATCGGTGCGGTACTTTGATAACCTTGATTAATGCGTTTTTTTGTTGCAAAACGAACTGCCTCGTCCATAGAATGGACCTCGTCGGTCATACGAGGAGATAGACAAACAATGAGCTAACCATCCATCGTTCAGAGTACTTAATGTGATCGACCGATCGGATACCTGACATTTATCGGCGACCCAAGTTGGGTGTTACCTTGTCCTTCAGTTCGGATTTTGACTCACGCCCCGCGCATGGATATCTCAACCTCCATCAAAAGGTGCTTTCTTGGTCGAGGTAAGCGCCAACTCAAGCTAATCCGAAGAATACAATCCGCTTTTCCACGGGGCAGCTGTTCAAGTCCATGCAGGCCCCTTTGACTCGGCGATAAGCGGTCCAAAACTGGGAGGACGAATGCGCACCAAGCTCCTCCGGATAGACGCTATGTGTGGGCGGCGAGTCAAGGGCCGCACTTGACACCCTGTTTAATGCATTATTAGACGCTCAAACATTAGTTCGTCTGTTGCTAGACGACTCGCAATATCAGTTGAAAGGGCAGAGCGTGGCAATGGGCTATACTCGAGGCTTGGGCCTGACCAAAGTTTCAAAGAGGAATGTAATTCGACATCTTCAAAATAGGGCTGAAGGCACTCGAGACAAGGGGTTTTTTTTGGTGCGTGCATTACGTCGACAAGGGCATTAAACGAGATGGTGATCCCTCAGGTGTACCCCACAACACGCTGGAGGATGCCCCCAAAGCGGACGAAAGCGGCGACGATGAGCACGGTATTGTCGGTATTCTTGGCAGTTGTCCGCATCACCATGACGCCGGACATTGCACGCAGGAGCAGTGGCAAGGCGACTCTCAGAAGACGATGGTAGAAAACAACTAGGATGCGTTGGTAAACATCCTCACCCGCTGCCCCGGGCGGTTTGATGATTGTCGCTCTCTTTTACGTCGATGGTGCTATACAGGCTGATCGGTTTGTACTAGTCTTTCGGGAATTATGGTAGAGATTCTTCCAGACGGGAAAAAGCCTGCCCCCAACGTAGACCTGGATCAGGTCAAGGTCAGCGCGCTGTGTCACAAGTTTGGACGTTGTGTTTTGCCGTTGCAAGAGATGAACCTGGTTTTCAACAGACAAACTGAAACGTCTTGCCCTGTCTAGCTACGATGAGCATTGTCTGCGATCCGTCTGGTCATTTTATTTCCATTGCTAAGGACCAGATACTTGTACCGCGATGGTCAAGCGCCTCTACTCTCCCCTCCGAGTGAATCGCCCTGCACTTTTCGGTATTTATGTAAAAATTCGCTTCGACATAGATCGAACGATATAATTCCTCGCCATTTGTCATGGATCAGTTGTTTCCGTTTGTCTAGATCACCATGACGTCAGTGAATTGGGTCGAGGGTACCCGGAATGAGTGTGCGAAGTTGCATAAAGTCCCCATGTCGCGATAAGGTCTGATAAAGGTTCCAGAAACACGTGTAAATCACTCGACAACAACCGATCGTGCGTAGGCGACTGTGGATTCTTTTCTCCATTGCACTACTACTTGACCAAGTATGTTGCGTCGCCCGTGGTTGTGGAACAATGAAAATCGTGGGTACCAGGCAAGAAGTTTGCATAAATGCTGATTAGGACCCAGAGCCAATAGCGAATATCAGTAATGTTGACCAGGAGGAAGCAGGACCGACCGGAATTAGAGGTTCGAGAATCGGTGGGAATCGGGGGGGAGGAAGTCTTCAAGTGGATTGCTCACGAAGGCCCAGAGTCCGTTGAAAACACCATCGCTCACCGAAATGAAGCGAGCGTGAAAAAAAATTAAAGCCTCAAGTAACATGTGTTCAGTTGCTTTCCCCATGGATGGCAGTTACTTTGTGAGCGGCGATGAGAAAGGGAAGATTCAATTCTGGAGCGTGGAAGATGGAAAGG
>JBBPMF010000793.1:0-16859 GCA_038090175.1 Austroboletus eburneus
CATCCAAGATTTTCCAGAACCACTACCCCGAGTTTTTAGTGCGTCCTTTTACCCTGCATTATTGTTTCCGTTAACTCCCCCCAAGTTTCGCAAATTTTTTGTCAATGTACCCTCTTTCTTGACCTGGGTCTTCTGCTGTTCAAACCTTTTCTCGCCTCGGCCACTCTTGCTAAGATGACGGTCGTTGGTTCGGGTCCTGAGACGCTTGGTACCGCCCTTCTGCCTGTGATTGACAAGGATAAACTACCCCTGCAATATGGTGGTTCTGCTAACAATTTCTGACGTGGTACATATGATTGTTGCTACGTGTACAGCCGATATTCTCCCAAAAATGCAAAAACAACTAATCGAAACCTATTTATCGAGTGCTCGGAGAGTCATTGCGATCCAAAACAGTATAGCATACGAAAGGGGGGGAAGGAAGGAATTCTAATGCAAATTGAATGTATCACACTCACTGAAGTATTGACTCCGAATAGGTGGACATCCGTTCCTGAAGATTTTGTAATGATAGTAGGTGTTTACTCTCCAGCATTTCCCACACTGCTACCACTGGCAATAGTAGCAGCATATTCTTGCTTCGTTGCATCCCAGCCTTCGAACCAAGAAGGTGGTCTACTACCAGGTGCCCAACGTGCCCAACGTGGAGACATAGAACTTTGAGGAGAGCGCAAAGACGAATTATTGTGTATTACACGTAAGAGAGCGAAGCAAAGGTCATGGCGAACATACTTGGCTCGTAAAGTTGGTCCTAATGCGAGGCGAGCAAAATTACTTGGAAATAACAGATTTCCTGTCCTGCGGTCGGCAACAGAATCATATGCATGCTCGCTCTCGTTTTCCCCGACTTCGGAAAAAGTAGCATTGTAACCGGAGTCACGATACATACATGAGCTGCAAAGAAACGATCAGAACGAAATGACATGACTCTCGAAGAATCCCTCACCCAAACACAGGCCTCCCAAGGCTGGATACAGACCCATGAGAACTGGTCCGAGAGAGGCAGCGTGTAAGTGGAGGAAAGAGATCTGGACTGTGTGGTTCAGCGCTATTTCTCCCGGATACATTCATGTTTATAACAGGACTGGGAGGATATGAGAGAACATGTGGTGTAATTGCGGAAGAGGAAGGAACGGGAGATGTGCAAACACGAAAACCATGGATCTGCTGCGCCTTGATATTATCTTCCGACTTTACGTATTTTTCGTCACCTGTATTGGAACCGAGTTCTTCCTCTTCCTCACCGTCTTCAATAATATCTTGCAACACCTGATCAACTTGAGACTGAGAAAGACCAACCGGAAGACTCGATGGCGGGTGATAGAGAACGGGTGCGCCTTGTACATTATCATCGAAATAGAACGAGTCCGAGTTCTCCAATTCTAATTCAGGAGGGATGCCTAGCGCGCCCTTCAAGCGTTCCCAGATGAGCTCTGAGTGAGCAAGAACACATTTTCTAGCTTTTATAACCCACACGACATCATCAGCAGATGGTCAATTGACTTCGGTGAGCCATCGATGGAGCGTGCTGAAAGTCCACCGGGATGGCTCGACTGAGAACGGATCCTTGTTGTTACGGACTAATTACACCCTTAGTATGCTAACTTCTGCAAGCTACCCGTGCCACATTCTTTAGCTAGAATATCGCCACTACACCCTTTGCTTCTTCAACGTTGACGTCTTACATAACACAGTCCTTTATAATTCGCGTCGCACATCGATCGCACCTCAGTCTGAGGTGGAATCCCTCCTTTTCCATTGTACCTACATTGCTGACCAGCGAGTAGTCCACTCCTTTGATTAGGTTAGTTAATGACATAGTCTTCTCCGTCAGAAGCCTGAGTCCACTCCTTTGATTAGTCGTGCCTCAAAACCATTATCATTGCAGCGGTGCACATATAACTGCAGGTATGTGTATAGGTACAGCCCTGGTACCCCAGGTTTTACCTATGCTATTGCCTAGTCTGGCCTGAGTCTGAACTAGGGCTTAGAGCTTACTGACTTGGGGGTAAGTGCCATCAATTTCGGTGAGGAAATGGTAAAGCTTTGTCTGAGTTTGCAGCCTCTTGAAATCATGATCCAGTTATTTTAAGGGCAGCAATGATAAATGATAAAGCAAATGAAATACTTGCCCAAGAGCAGGTTGAGTGTGATGTTCACTTCTGAATAACAGACAACTTCAGGTCAAACCCAGCCCCTTATCTACATGGTATCCATCTGACAAGTAACTGCAAGCCTTTAACTACTTACGATCAACTACAGTCTAATATCAACATTGGAAATCGCAGTGTTTACGATTGGCATGCATGGGAAGGATAGTGCAATGTCATGGAATGGGGTCCTGACTCTTCAAACAGGTGACCTGATGCTCCAGGTTTGCAATTCTAATCGCAAGAAATGAAAGGCTGTTGCACATAAGAGGTGTACAAATCACAGGAACCCTTCAGATAAGAAATGTAGGAAGTGTGGGGACCTAGATCCGTCGCAACGATGCGTTCAATACGTTCTGGAATGACCCTGAAGGAAGGTTAATTGTTCCCGACTCAAACAATGTGATAAACCCCAAGGTACGTGAATTTGTATATAACCCATTCTCAAATAAGTTTGTTCTTGAATAATATGCAGAAAAGTGGACCAGAAGGAATATCAGAGAAATGTGTACTATTGAATGACCTCGATCTGAGTCCTGTCAAGTTTGATCGTGAAATATACGATCGCTGTGGGCAATTTATCATACACATGATAGATTCCAGCACCAATGACGAGGTTGGCATCCAGTTGCTTCAGTATGGGACCCTTGTGTTTTGATATGTACCCAGGTGGCAGGCATCATGTTCAACTTGCTCGATACACAGGAAATTCAGGCGTTGGACCAAAATCAGGCAAAATTAAAACTTCTTAGTACAAAGTTGAAGTGCCGTACGGGATTCGCTGAGTGGGACTACGGTGCCATGCATGCAATCGGGTCGCGGCAACCCGCTGGAGGCCATGCAGGAGATGAATATGCGCCATATCCTGCACGTGAGGTCCACAACAAGGAGGACATTGACACCCTTTTTGCCTTTGCATCTGTGAGTCTTGTGAACACTTGTGTATGAATATTACTCAGGTTCCTGACCTTCTTTCACAGGATGTCGAAGGTCTGTTGGCAAGGCTCGAGCCTCATGACCCATCAGTAGTAAAGGATATGCAAGCTATCAGGTTAGAGGCTGCAACACTGGGTCACTATGGAGTCACAGCTCACCACTGCTGGAACTACATAGCACCCTTACATCTCGACATGGATGGAACATGGACGGTCTCTTATCAATTATTCAAAAGGGGCTGTATGGAAGATGAGTACAACTTCTAACTCACCCACTGGGAGAAAGTATTGGAAACGTCAGAAAATTGTGTATGGTGAGTGTGCTGATTTTGTTTGTACCTCCCTCCTACATCTTCTCGGGTTAGGTGGTTCCGAGGTGAGCACCTGCACGGAACTGTGGCACCCCGGGCTTCTACCTCTCCCAAGGGATCGCAATCACACTTCCGAAGCGGACACTGGACAAGGCAAAAAAGTATTTACAGGCAAGATGGAGCCGAGATGCTCTCTGCGAACACTGGAAGGTCAACCTGTAGTGTACACCTGGTGTTATATTTGTTATTGAGCTACATGAAAGTAATCTAGCCTAGTGGTGTATACATCGGGGTGCAAGTCTCCAGAACTCCGGAACCACAGGGTTCCCGCACTTCTGGAACCAACCC
Organism: Austroboletus eburneus; assembly: GCA_038090175.1. Taxonomy (NCBI): domain Eukaryota; kingdom Fungi; phylum Basidiomycota; class Agaricomycetes; order Boletales; family Boletaceae; genus Austroboletus; species Austroboletus eburneus. Next base: position 3,745 of record JBBPMF010000793.1, read on the forward strand.
GGGGTGAACCACCATATTCGGGCCAATTAAACACTGAACGTCATAATATAACTATTCCTCCCTGTTCTGGAACTATGCAAGATCACAGTGTTCCACGCAAAATATTCTGACTCATATTTGAATCCTGTGAATTTCATGCATCTTTTTGTGGAATTCAAAAGATGGCTAACAGAAATTCGTGCCTGCTAGCCTTGGGCAAAATCCTTGGTTTAATTAGGTTAGTTGCGGTGAGGTAGATATGTGTCGAAGGAAGGATAAAACGTACGATCTAGCTCAAATGAATTTCAATTGACAAGCTGTGATGTAGATAATTCAAAAGAGAAGATACGTCTAGCTAACTACATACAAACGGGGAAGAACACGAGGTCGTGCTACGTTGATGAGGGTATACGCGTATAGATGTGCAGAAGAGAAAGCACTGTGCGTACCCTCATGCAAACCCTGGGGCTGTATGCCATTCGGTTTGGCTACAAATGGGGCAGTTAGTCCCTAGACAATGTGGTTGCACTGTAGAAGGGGTGGTTCAGCCATAGGCTACACGGTTACCCTGTAGATGGGTTGATTGGGTGATAGACAACTTGGTTGAGCTGTAGAAGGGGTGGTTCTACATGTCACGGTCAGCCCATAGACGCGGTGACTGGGGTGTATACATGGAGGTTGGACCATAGATGTAGTGGTTGAGGTGTAGGCATGGTGGTTGGACCATAGGTGAGGTGGTTAGGCTGTGAACATGGTAGTTGGACCGTACATGACACAATTGGGCCATAGACACAGTGGTTGAGGTGTAGGTGCAGCGGTTGGGCTGCGGATGAGTCGGTTGGGCCATAGACAATGTGGTTGGCCAATGGCGGGTGATGCATTTGGGCTGTAATCGCAGCAGTTGGGGTGTACGTGTGATGGTTGGGGTGTTGGCATAGCGGTTGGGATTTAATCATAGCAGTTGGGCCATATCAAAAGAGGTGTCGCATGAAGGTTTCAATCTCAGGATGCTGGATGACTATTGTGGCTCGGCATCGGGAGGCACTTCGGGTCCTTTAAGAAGGCAGGGGGTTACTGCAAAATTGACCCGTGCCTCATTCAGCAAGCTCGAATCGAGGATGTGTAGAGTAACACACTGCAGTTCAGAATTGTGCCCATTGAGAAATGAATTCAACCATCACATTCGAGATGGTCCAAGAGGATGTGAGGACATGAGGAGGCGTCGAATGTGGCGGTCATCCTGACTACTCAGTCAACGCCGGAACTCGTGATGGCAGAGACAGATCTGAATATGGCAGTGGTGTATGAGAATCATGCAATGATGAAGATGTTGAGAACGCTGTGCTTGAGACCAGCCTGAGCATGAGGCCTTGGTTGGTGGAAAGGCCACCAGCAAATCAAAACTATGCAAGCAATCTTCACTCGATAATCCTGGTGCCGGGATTGTAGGTGGCGAATCATATTGTATACGAGGATAATAATATGTTAAATATAGTACACACTATGACAATCCATCCATCTGCGAAAAGAACATCCGACAGTTCCGAAGGTTTCGGAGGGTTCCGAGATGTTCCGAATAGACTACGGTGCTTTATAGGTACATTTTACTTACGCACCAATAGCGTTAAGTTCTTGAACACAAGATATACATGAGGACGGTAGTATATAAGTAGGGATATATATTTTGGGGTAGCACTTCAGTTTCGGAATCGCAAACCTTTCTCACTTTGAGTATTGGAGTCTTTTTGGGTTTGAGCACAATGAGGTATTCGTTGTCGTAAAATTGCACACAGGAAATGAATCCTTTCCAGGAAAGATGCTCATAGTGATTGACACAGCTGACGAGCCCGCCGTGTCCTCTATTGTTTGCTGTAGCGACAGACACGAGGTACACGCTTGTCTTGACGAATCTAGACACGGGGGTGACTCCAAGCAGGGAGGTGACACTGTGTTATGGAGACTATGCTAATCCTTGGACTTGACTAGTAGTATGAAAATAAGGCGGAGTCCAGTACAGGTGGATATGTTGAATGGTGGAACAAAGGCAATAACATATACATGTAAGACCTATTGCCCTATGCCCTATTCTCAGACTATAAGCATGGATGATACATATGTATGATGATAGTTCTCTTTTAATATGGAGTCGGTCCAGTTATTCTGAGGGACTCTACACTGCTTCACTCTGGCTCATGTGCTGAGGGATCTGAGGCTACTAGGGTTAACTATACCATGATGTTGGCACTTCTTTCATCCTTGAGGAATGAATATGACTAATTATGTGAATAATTAATACATCCCTACAGGTTTGTTTCTGTACCAGTTGGTCCAGAGTTTGGGCGACTCCGGGAACCTGCAGATCCGGCCGGAACTCTTTCCTTCTGAGTTCCGGTCTGATCAATAGACCCTGGATTCCGGTGGGATCATAACATCCAATCTGTGCGTCAGTCCCATGATAAGCTCTTCTTGCATTTCGCTGTTTCTCTCGAGCTCGATGAGACACTCGATGAGTTGAGATATGTCCTCCTTCAGCTCATCTTGTGTTGTGCCGGCGACTAGCTGCCTTTTTCCCTCGTGGAAAAAAGAGGAAACACTAAGATAGTACATCATTTAGTGGAGTTAGGACCCGACTCACCCTTGATGGTACATCTAGTTTTGTGCATGGAACACATGGTATGTGCACGCTTGTTCATCAAGGTTCCGGGCCACACTCATTCTGATCCACGCACCACAAATCTAATCAAGTCAGTCAGTTCAAGAGCAATACTTATGGGGGATAGAATTACTCTGGATGAATTAGTGCTGATGGAAGGAACGATGTCTGCTGTTTTTCCTTTGCCTTCCCTGTGTGCTTTTGTGGGGATATCAGTAACAGAGTGTCCAGACTCTGAATCATCTTCCTTGTCGCTAACAATGATGCGGACAGACTTTACTGCATGCTTTTTCTTCGGCGGAGATTGTGAGTCAAACACCAACATTCGCTTCTTGCCCTTTGAACCTGGTGTAGCTTGGGTCACACCAGAGGCCTGGTTGAGGGTGTGCAAATTTTGTATATCTTTACCAAATCCTGTAGTCTGGTAGTTGTTGCGAATCCTTTCCTCATAGCTACTCTTTTGTTCTCTTTCTGCAATAACTCTGATTTGTGCCTACCTCTCTCCCTCCTTCTACTCTCTCGCTTTGTCTTTTTATCTCTCAACTCTGTCTCCATTTCAGGGTCGCTCTTTCTCTTTTCACAATAAAATTTTCACCTTCCCCATTCTGCTGTTCACAACCAGAGTCCGACACCTTGTTCTTTCTCGTGAGTATTTGCCCTCTTTGCTTTTTAAAAAAAACAGACCCATAATAGTACTTCGTTTTAGCATGACATCATGGTGGACTTGACCTCGATGCCCCATCAATGTTGCCCATGTCCCTGATCATTTCCAAGCTGAAGACCACTACCCTCAGCATCTTATAGACGACGCTGTCATGCGTAGCACCCGCCCTGATGATGAAAGGACCATCAAACTACACTTTCAAAACCACCCCTCCCAGATTCTCTTTCTTTCCAGACTCAAGGATCTTTTTCTCAGCAACAACTCCCATTCAGCCATAAATCTCCTTCGCAATCGCTCCCCAATTCGCATCAACAACCATTTTCTCCTCAGCATCGATAACCCCAACATCATACCTTTAATAGATGTACATTTTGTCGATTTTCTTCTCTATATTGGTGCCCGTCTTGGTCTTGATGCCATCCTACCTTCCACAGCCATCATCAACAATCATGCTTGGCATCTCAACCTTTCTTTCTCCAAAAATTTTAAACTTTGGCCATGTTCCCCTCTCTCTCTTCTCTTTTCCACCACAGGACGCATGCTTCACATAGGCTCCTGTGCTCAAGAGGAGTTCTGGCTTGCTTTCATTCCAAATTCTCTCCTTCACCAGCCAGATGCCCCTCCTGACATGGCTCCTCTCGCAACTTCCTCTACTTCTTCCTCTTTGGCCACAAAACACGCTTACATGATAGTCATGTTCTTCGCCTCCATCCTCTCCACCATGAACTTCCAAGACATTTATTGTGATGACCCTTACCCGGATCCCATCACCTTTGAATTGGTAGCCCATGTTACTGACATTCTGTGGGTCTCTTGATTATTCGAGTTAAAGTATATGCTAACATATATCCTCTGTGCTGTCAGTGGGAGGCTTGATGAACGAAATCGCATTCTTGAGCTCACTCTCCAGGATGTTCGACATCTCTACTCCAAGATTAGAGCACGATGGCACCACTGGGTGGATGGTGCTCCCAAGTCCTGGAAATCAGATGGTTTTATCATAGGAAACTCTCCAATCCATTATGGTCAAAACCAGCCTGTTTGTTCATCCTACAATCCCAATCACATCCGCTGTGACCAGATGTCTTGGAACAAACAACGGAACATCCATCACATCCGTCTCATTGCCATATCCATCACTCATTGACAGATGCGAATGGGTGGAAGGTGTGCTCCTGGAGAAAAATAAAGAATCAGAGGAGACAACGCATCGCATGTGGACGACGATGAACACATTTCTTGATCTCATCTCCGACACCACCGTATGTGGAAACTTTTTGAACTCGAAGGACACCAAACTGAGCTTTCCATTGTTTACTCGGCCTCTATTGGACTCTTCCATGGCATGGAATCAAACAATGTACCTCAGTATCACACAGAAAGTCAAGAACGAAAGACCATCCGATCTTATTCGATTCTGTAGGACCCAGCAGTATTCGATCTTCGACTTGGAACTTGCAGGGATGGAAACTTCTGACGCACCCAGGAATCGTGACTTCACCGCACTTCGATTGCTGTGGTGTGTGCACCTATGTGATCGGAGCTGCAGGAGCCAACTAGTGTGGGCAGTCATGCGCCCAAAACGCCATCTTTGCCCGACATCCATTCATGGCATTTCAGACGCCTTCCTGCACACCACCATGCTTTCTGATGAAGGGGAGTACTCAGAAGCAGACATCACCACAGTCTGTTTGGAGGAGGGAGATATAAAGTGTGTATTTCTTTTTCTAACAAAGGTCTACTCATTTTTACATGCTATAGGATTCAACCTCCATGCGTGCTACATACCGTGTACACTCCGGTCGCGTCAATCTTCGACGGGGGCTATTTCTACAACTACGAAACAATGCATTTAATGGCTGGAGTATTATAAGCGATCTGCTTACAAACTACTCGCATCCTGGATACTACCGTACTCTATGCCGAATGGTGATCGCCCTACGATATGGATCAGAGCCGCGTAAGTATCCCATATCTTCACCTAGGAAGGTATTTGCTAGCATTTACATAGGAACCATCGGAAAACGAAGCTTAGTCTGTCTTCTGCTGACCGTATTGGATTGCAAAAGGCGAAGTGAGGAGTTTCCGATTCCTTTCCTTTCCTTCATTTTAGATACGTACATCACATTTCCCAGGATATTCAAATTAGTCATTAGATTTACCCTAGTACATTATTATTACATTATCGCATCTTGTAGGATAAATAGCGTTAGCAATCGTCATGCAGGACTACTTCCACTTCTTCCCGTGTTCCTGGCATGATAAGGGAGTAGGGGGACTCGCTGGCAACCCCACCCTCATCTTGCTGTCGTCATCGTTGCAGTGGTGGGTATGATAATTGACGACATCATCACCCATTACGTGTGTAACCATCATGAATAAATGAGGAGGCGAAGACGGCTCGACTCACCTTCATGGTTTGCTGTTCGTCCGCCCATCTTTCTGCCACTGCGCAGCCTGATCCATCTTGTCATCTTCATTGCGTGTGAGCACCCCATTGCATTCGCCTACGCCTTCGTCGTCGTCATGCTGATGGCGGTAAGTGCATGGAGAGGAGTGTGTGGAAGGGACACACCAGTGCCCTGTTGCATGTGTCGCCGTCTCGTCGTCTTTGTGGACTCACCCCCGAAGTCGATTTGTCGTCATCCGAACATGATATGTTTGGATTAAAAACAACTGGTGATGTTGGCTGTAAAAAAATGGAAGTGTGAAGGTCGTAAAAAAAATGCGGCAGGCCTTACTTAATATGATGGGCCCTGAAACCCGTGGTGGGATTAATTAACGGTAATCTGTTCAAACAAATCAGGTGTGCTTGACTATCAACTCGTGCGGTTATACCGTGTTGTTAGCTTCAACTTGATTTCCAGGATCATGCCCATCGAGGAACCCGAAGAGTCAGACAATGTGTCTGCTGGGCATTCTCAGTGTAGAGTGCTCCTGAATGGTTTTATGGTCGTGCGCAGTTTGTATAACAGGTCGTTCTGACGATACTCTTGCTGCGGTCTGAATGGGCATAAACGTAGTAGTCCTAGATACCTCTGTTTTGGTGATCGTTGAAAAGAGAGAGCTGATCTCACCATGCTCAGCATTTCCTCTGAAAATGCGACGGAAACCTAGTCTTGAACCAAAGAGCGGTAGGGACGCCCTTCCAAGTCAATACCGTATGAGGAGGACCATTCGCTAATAACGTCGAGCATCCCAGGGTGAGGCATCTTTAATGGCTACGTCTATTCCTTGGACAAGTAATCCCTATAGCGCTAGTGTTTGGGATCACCGACCTCCTAAAGATGTTTCTCGAGGATAGGGAAGTGTGGCCAAGGGGCAAGACCACTGCCTACTAAGCTCCGCTTGGAACTGCGCCACACGTTCCTCGTTTCAATTGTTCACTCTGCACTGGCTCTCGAGCGGGATAACTTCTGTGGTTTACGGTCCGAGCACACCTCCGACCCAGCAACGAGTCAGACCATACAGTTTTACCTTGGAAATGTGACCCAGCGACCAAGCACCTACCCAGGAGGCCATGTGCTGACACGTCCAGGAACTTTCCATGTAAAGCTTGTATCTGTCACTCGTGGGAGCCCTTGCGGATGGTGAGGGTAGACCCGCGTTGAATTGCTCCAACATGCATACCATGGCGGCGAAAAGCACAAGCGAGGGTCTGAAATGACTCCTACGAGTGCCCGCACCACCCAAGAGAGTGTAACTTCCCTCCGGGCACATCAGACCCCCCATTCGGTAAAGAAATACCCTTCCCGTATGTCCTGTCTCGTAACCCGTCTAACCGGGGTCATGCCTTTTGGCTAACTCCCTCATAGGGCATAAGACTGGCTCTGCCCATCGCCCAAAACACCGCACGCCGAAACCAACTCAAGACCCACCTGGAAGTTGGAACTGGTGCAATGACCGCACGAAGTTCAACTTTGGATTCATCTATCGACGATGATGAGAAGGAGGAGACGAGGATGGTGATGGAGGTGAGCCCAATCAGTTATGTTACAGCAACGACGAAACCAACTCTCTAGTCGCCTACCCCCTTGTCACTTTACAGGGAAGACAACACATCGACGTATTACCTCTGGCCACGGCTTGCTGAAATTTCTATTCGACTTGACAGAGGCAAATTATGCCATGCCGATACGGAAATTCTATCCCACCACCATCCCATCTTGTATCTTCGAAAACCTTGATGCAGGCTCCCGATGTGCATGTCACCTCGTCGACGTCAGCGGCAACGGCGCTCTGATAGTGTACACAGTCAGAACACGTGTTCGTTTGCTCGCGAAACCTGAGCAACAGCAAGACGTTAAAGTTTCAGTACATCGCTCATGCGCAACGGGCCTTCAAGGTGTGTCCCAATAGTACGGGAGCCTTTTGCACACTCCGCGTCAACTACAAGCTGCCGCCCATCAACGGGACCGGGGGACGCTTTTCTACCGACACGGCTTCGATCCTCTCTGATAAAGCCACCGCGCCAGCGAACAATGTACCTTATATACGATCATAGGCACGGATGACAATCAAGAGGATTCCTCGGTCAGGGACAACATCGCTCAAGTGGCCAGGCTCGTGGCGTTTCTGAATGATCAGGCAAGTTTGAAGAGCAAATCTCCGCGGGGCGGATCTTTGCATACGTGTCGGCACTATTCAAGATGTTTTCACATCGCATCGTTCTTGCTTCGCACGGTGTCCCTCTTCGCGAGGTCCTCTGTGGCGACGCCTTGACGACCAGTCCTCTGGAGTGGCTGTGATATTTACCCCGGATCAGTCGAACTCGTCATCCGGACTTTCGGTACTCCTCTTTGTGGGTATTGTCCTTTTGTCGCTACTTGTCCTTCTTCATTATCTATATGCAGACGCCAACCTCACCGTAGGGGCCTGCCAAATCGTGTCTGCCTTTACGGCACAACTCTCTAACCTGGGCTCGTCAGCCGCCCAGATCAAGGCGATCTCGCTGTGCTCGCACAATCGCTAGACTTGGGCCACCTCATGGCATCCCTGCAGTCCATAGGGAAACACATCCATCATGAAGCCCTCTGCTAGCAGCGAATTTCAGTGGCTTTTTGACCAAGCTCCAGTCTTAGCATCGCGACGTAGAGACGCTCGGTGAGTCTTTGTCGTCTCTTCGAGCGCCTGTGTCAACTGTGTTTTGCTGCAGAGTTCCCGGACGGCGTCAACGAGGTTCTCGAATTCATATTTCTCGTCATGTCTGCTATGGTGAGGTCGGTTTTGCTTGGCGCCTTGCCTGTGTAACTGTAACTGACTTCCTTCTTTCAGAACGAGTTGCTCTTGACGCGGCTCGTCCTGTTGTGCTCGCAGGTGGTCCTAAAGTACTTGAACGCATATAACACTTGCTATCTCCTCACCGAAGCTCTCCACTTGAATGCAGTCGATCTGGCAGACCGCATCCAGAACTATATGAGTGCCAAGGGCGAGACGCTACTCGAGTCTAGGATACTGGACAGCCTTGATCAGCGAATGTTGTGCAGGCTAGTGGATTTTGTGCGTGCCGAGCAGGCAGCGCAGTCACCCGTGTCATGATCTGGCCGGCTGGAACGTACTTCCCTGGAGAAGGACAAGGCGTGGCTCGTATTGCAAGACTCTTACCTGTGCTGATCGTGCCCAGCCAAAAGATGTTGGGTAGAGATGGTTCCAATATCTCTCTGCCTGAGTCGGCCAAGAGGACAATGGGACGATCAATAGATTCGCCCACAACGAGTTCGACGCTCGGCCCGTCGTTGGGTGTGTGGCAGCAGCAGCAGAAACAGGTGGACAGGTTGCTGCCGCCCCTTGGGCTGCCTGGGCCAGCGCGAGAAGAGACAGTCGAACCTTCCAAGCTGGAATGGAAGTAGAGTTCGGCAATGCCCCGGGTGAGTCGAACGCCCATTTGTGACGGGCTAGTGCTGTTTCTGACAGGTTTTGTGTAGCACGGACATCAAGGCTATCTCTGCTGAGGTGGAGAGCGCCAAGAAGAAAGCACATGCGCGGACGCTCGATGTTGGTTCTGTCGGTGTGAGGGAGATGGAGAGTGCGAATATGACGGCAACCACACGTTCGCCCTCGAGTGCTTGTCAATGGGTGGGCTTGAACCCCTTGCAACTGCTGGCATTCGGCCAACGGTGGCATTTCAGCTGATGGCATTGCAACGCCGGTCCGCCACGTGCCTTCAGACTTTACGCCCGTGACACTGCACAAGCCCGTACTGTCTCCCTTGTCTATGCCAACTCACAGCACGACCACGCCACCCAAACGACTGGTACACACGCTTTGCCTATGGGTGGCGCAGCGAATGGCGTGAGCGACATGTGGCCGACGATGGAGCCCATACGCCCATTCGCCAGAGGCTGAGCGCGGGCGACAGCGCCCAAAATCCATCGTAAGCAACCCTTTTTGTTGTGTTTGCCCGTCTAACCCGTCCGTCCGTCTTTGAACGTTAGGTTAGATTAACCAACCGGTCGCAGAGCCGACGGTACCTGGTTTGATGACGAAGACACTGATAGCCCACTTAACGGGCCAAGGTGAGGGCATCAAAGCATGTGTTTAAAATAGTAACAACAACACTCAATGTTGTGCAGAAAGCTGGAGGCGACGGTGAAAAGAAGGTGGTGAAAGGCGGTGGGACGGATATCACACCATCCACCTCGAAGACTCCGGAAGGTCCGGAACCCCGGAGTCTCCGGTACATTTTACATGACAACAATATGTACTTCTGGATTATATTGTATCACTCAGGACTTATTGGCGTCGCATTCAGAGTTGTATATATACGAATTGTGTAGTAGACCGCCCTTCCGGTTCGGAACATTGTTCCGAGTAAAGTTGGAGAGTCAATTACACCGTGGGATATGAAGTTTTCTCGGGCAGAGTGGCCTCATTCGTAAATCCAAACTGTTTGCACGTTAAACATGTCTTCTCTCACTGCATTTGAGCCATTCTCATCTACTGGTTGGTATACTATGATCTTATTGCGTTCATTTTTTCCTTGTGAAACTGAAGAGGAAATGGAGCAATGGGAGGCTGAAGTTTCAGGTCGGTTTTGTGCAGATGAATCTGCGGTAAGAAACGAGATATACCTGGGATTTGCTTGTCGTGGACTCATTAAGATAAAAGGTTACCATGGCAGATCACTATCTAGGTCTCCGTGGCATCATACATCGTGATCTGAGTGTAAATCAAAAGGCATTGCTCATATGCCGGAGCATCTGGCTGGAGATGCTTAATCTCAGGCCACTGCTCGACGGAGTTGATACGGCATGTAGCCTGCAGTCATATCTGCATTTAATTCTTGGGGTGAGAGCTCAATAATATCTGAGTTATCAAAGATAACATAGATGTAAAGCACACTGCCAAAGATTCAATTCTTGATGCAGAAGCCGATGAAGATACATTGGATGAAAATTTGGAGGAAGAGGAGATACTAAGCCTGAATTCCCGAAACGGGTCTCAATGGCTGAAACAAGTACAGTGTGCCCCGCGAATGCTAGTGCTGCAATGGGTAAACCACTTGGGGAATTTCTGGAACAATCCATGTGAGGTGTGTTCGCCTTGCAGAGTTATTTAAAATTTGGAATGATCTAATTTGGCTCTGTAGGATACGGAAATTTGTGCGGTTCAAGTACTGCGAGAGATGAGAAAAGTAGGGAAAAAAAGGTCATTCGTAGACAAATTGGGACCTTACATCATGGTAAGCCTTTGATCTGCCTGGTGTAAAGTCATTCTTTGCCTTTGTGTGGTTTCAATGATTTACGGAATTGATTTTGATACCCAATCAGGATGTAGACCTCCCGCAAATCGTCCTATTCATGACGAAGCCATCAAATCAGGAGACCAACAACGACGAATTTCTGAGAAATAGCTTCCGGAAGTATCAATGGAGGGAGAATCTATTGCTGGTGCTGGCTAATCTGACCAAGGACTTTTCTCTTGAAGGGCCGGAGGAGATCTTGAGGAAGATGAACGTGCTGACCAGCGGAAACCAAATGCCATGTTCTATTGACACTGGAGCATTTGTAAGAATGATATCGGAACGGAAAATGATTCCGATGTTTGTCAAGCCACACTCCATCTTTTTCCTGTGCTCAGAACAGGCGTTCATGTCTGCATGCTTCGACTGGCTTATATGGTCAGTTTCTAATACAAAGGAGCTAAATGTGAGCATGAAACCACATAGCAGTGCTTCAACTCAATCTTTCACAGTTTAAACCTGGAGATATAAAGCCCATATTCAGGTCTATTTGCAGGCTGACTGAACAAGATTGGTCCCGGTGGAGTCTGTCTTCCGAGGTGATTCGGATTTTGACTTTAAGCGCAAGTTTACGCGCAAATCGCAAAGAATGGAAGGCTGGAGCACATAAGAGATGGAAAAGTCAGAGAAGCCTTTCAGATAAGAAATGCAGGAATTGTGGGGATCTGGACCCATCGCTGCAATGCATTCAATACATTCCAGTCCAGAAGCATCAATTCAGGAACGACCCTCAGGGAAAGCTGGTTGTTCCGAACTTGAACGACATCATAGACCCTAAGGTGTGTAAACTTGTTTACACCCCCTTCTTAATCTAGTTCTGTACTTTAACCTATTGCGAATTTTATTTAGAAAAGCACAGCAGACTGCATATCAGAGAAATGTGTACCATTGCACGACCTGGGTCTGAGTCCAGTAAAGCTCAACCATGAGATCTATGATCGCTGTGGGCAGTTTGTTATACATATGATAGATCCCAGCACGGATAATGAGGTCAGTCTCTCGTTGTCTCAGTATGGGACTCTTGCATTCTGACCTGTACACAGGTGGCTGGTGTCATATTCAACTTGCTTGATACACAGGAAATTCAGACGTTGGACCAAAATCAAGCAAAGGTAAAGCTACTCAGTATCAAATTGAAGCGCCGTAAGGGATTCTCTGAGTGGGATTATGGTGCAATGCATGCTCTTGGGTCACGTCAGCCGGCCGGAGGCCGTGCGGGTGATGGGTATGCACCTTATCCTGCGAGTGAGGTCCACAGTGAAGAGGATATAAGCACCCTTTTCACCTTTGCAGCTGTGGGTCTCTTATGGATATATGTGCATTGAAGTTCCTCAGATTCATGACTATATTTACAGGATGTTGAGTGTCTGTTAGCAAAGCTTGAGCCTCATGCTCCATCCATAGTGAAAGAGATGCAAAATATTGGGTTAGAAGCAGCAACCCTGGGTCACTATGGAGTTACAGCTTACCACTGCTGGAACTACATAGCACCCTTACATCTCGACACAGATGGAACATGGACGGTGTCCTATCAATTATTCAAAAGAGGCTGTATGGAAGATGAGTACAACTTCTCACTAGCACACTGGGGGAAAGTACTGCAAACATCAGAAAATTGTGCATGGTGAGTGTGCTGATTGGATTCCTATCTCCTTTGTACATCTTCCGACTAGGTGGTTCCGAGGTGAACACCTGCACGGAACTGTGGCACCACGCGCTTCAACGCTGCGTAAGGGTAACACACTCTCCCAAGGAGTCGCAATTACGCTTCCCCGACGGACACTGGACCAGGCTAAAAGATACTTACAAGCGAGATGGAGCCGGGACTCTCTCTGTGAACACTGGAAGGTCAACCCGTAGTGTACGAATGATGTGACTTTCAGTGTGAAGTAAGACTACTACGATGAATGTAATATGATCCAGAAGTACATATCGTTGTCATGTAAAATGTACCGGAGAACCGGAAGGGCGGTCTACTACACAATTCGTATATATACAACTCTGAATGCGACGCCAATAAGTCCTGAGTGATACAATATAATCCAGAAGTACATATTGTTGTCATGTAAAATGTACCG
>JBBPMF010000794.1:0-16827 GCA_038090175.1 Austroboletus eburneus
CTTAGGTACTCTCCCTTTCAGTACGACGACGATGCTGAGGGGACTCGGGTGATCGACGAGGCAACATATGAATCGCTTGAGTTCTATGGATGGCAAATAGGAAGCACTCACAATGTTTGGGTGGATGAGGTTCGCATGAGGCCCAAACGAGGCCTGTACGGAGGCCAGGTACTATCCAATATTTTTGAACTACGTTGCTGTGATTCGCTGGGACAAGATCAACGCAAGTATTCCGAGTCGACATTCTATGATATCAATGATCGAATCGACCGGAAGGCAGCGCGGCACGAATGAGCCTACAACCATGGCATGGTGCCATGATACTAATCCTGAATTCGGCTTCCAAATTATAATTATCTAAATCAGAGCCCGTTTATCATAGCATCCGATGACTTGATGGTAGTCTCCAGTTTCGAGACTGACTTGATGACATCCCAAAATCAGTTCCAGCGGTTCACGTATGATTTGGTATGAGACGGGGGAAAGAGCAGACCTAGGATACGATACAGTTTCGGATACTGGATACAGACGGTAATGCTACAGTATATACACGTGATGACCGAAGAGTAAGACGGATACATGCAAGGAGTATTGTAGAGACCGTTATCAGGGACATAAATTCTCGGTAACCGCAGATCAAAATACGAGCAAGAGGAAAGAGGCCGTAGTGCCCAGAAAGAGCGCCGTATGAACGCTGTCTCCCATGTGGGAGGCACCATTACGATTCGGATATGGCGTGCTAGACGATGCGGTGACCGCCTGATTGGGGAAAGTAAGTATAATGTGTGCACTCGGAGACCCGGGACGTACGCTGGTCGACGATGCGGCCGTGCTCTCTGCGTCGATGTGGCTGGCGGCATTCGTAGTCTGGATCGCATTATTGACGTGAGCAGGCGTCAGGGTGGGATTGTCATCGATAACCGGCGTAGGATTGATCCTCGGATCTGCGGGGTCAGAAACGCTTTCACGGGACGGAGGCTGCTCGTCCAGTACGTGAAGCCTCCCTGGAAATCCAAACTGCGGCACGGCGGAAACTGTATGCCATTGGAAAGGATATAACGTCAAGGACTCTTTCAGGAATGGCTAGAAAAGGGCCTACCAGTCATCGGGAAAATCCACGAGAGAACGAGTTGCACCACTATCCATGCAGTGACAAAGGTGGGGCGGAAAAGGATCGTCTTCATTTTGTTCGCTGTTTCTCCAGTGATGAGATGAATATACCTCGTTTATGTGCGGAAACGAAAAGTGAGAGAACCAGCTCAAAGAAGAATGGTTTAAAACAAAGAAAATGATGAGTTGAGAGGGGATCCAGCCCCTTTAGTAGTGATCGGGATGCTGATGAAACGCTTGGAGCATACCAACGTTGTATATGCGTGCAGCCACTGTACACTGCGAGCCGAATAGATAAGAAACACCATTAAAGGAATGTACGAGCTCAGCGTCGCGAGAATAAGCCGACAGTGCCAGCGGCGGTTGTGCGCATGCGCAGCTGTCATTTTTAGCGAAAGAACGGGTCCTTGTATTTTGATGTGCCGAGGCAAGAAGTGTTGTGGTTTCGGCACCCGAAAAACTACGCGGATCCCGTACAGCCATAAGTCAAATGTTTGGAGTTGGACACAGCGTTACATAGAAACTGTGCTTGTTCCAAATTAGGATCCCAAAGTAAATGATGATTGGATGCACACACTGATGGGTATGACAAAATCAGATAACCCCTCAAACGATGGGCCTAATCGCGGACGTGCCTCGTTCCTCCATACGCAGGCAGCCGGTACCGGTGCAGCTACAAAAGTGTATAGACGGCGAAAGTAAAGAGGATATCACGATTGAAATGAAAGCAACGGCAAAGAGTCAACTTCGTTATGAACGGTATCCACGAAGAGTAAAATCGATCTGTGTACGCTTTTACATGATAAGTTTCCTAATCGTTTGTCGTAGCATGCACTAACTCGGATGTTCGCGTTTAACGAATTGGCACATTATTATTAGTATACAGGACCCGGTTCTGGCGAAAACCATGTCTCAATGAAGTGTGCAAAGCAATGACACAGCACGATTACTTGAGATCAGGCTTGCGAGCTTCAAGCAAAGACTTTCCTCCATCCAGCCTCGAGACGGTCCTAAGTTCCCACGACTGCATTGGCATTTTCCACACAGCAGGAGAGATGCAACTCACGATATCAAGCAACTTCTTGACACTCTCGCGCTCCCAGAGAGCCTTTTTGTACCTCCTCAATCTCTCAAAATTAACCCCTGCCAAGGCCTCTTGGAGCTTTGTTTCAGTCCCGGGTTCCAGTTTCCTGACTCCAGGCCGTGCAACGGCCTCAACGAATGCCAGAATAGGCGCGATCGCACAGTCTGCGTTAGTAAAGTCTTTTCCGAGCACGAACTCGCCACCGATGACATCTGCATCTAGTAGCAGTGCTTGGATCTTCAGCAGTCCTTCAACGATATTGTTGTCCACATCTGGCAGTCCTCGAATCAAGTCAACCGTAGGTCCTTCCACATTCCGCGCGACAGCATCCAAGAAGAGCCGCACACGAGCACGCCCGACTGGGTCGGACAGGGGAGGGAGTAGTTGAACGTTTGGGAAGAGATCAGCAAAGAACTCTAGGATAACGGAGGACTCCGCGAGCTTGAACGACAGGGGCGACGGTTCCTCGGGATGAACATTTGGCCCTCCATAGGTGATCGCCGGGACCTACAGAGATGAAATAGCAAGTAGAAAGAGTCGCATTTGCTTTGAGATCCCTTGCCACATTTAACTTACTTTTCCCGTTTGGTTCACCTGGAAGAACCATGATGGATGGCTGTAAACTTCGAACCCGTATCCTGTGTACGAAGCGCCAGCTTCCAACAGCGCGAGTTCGTCCTGGATATAAGCAGTAGTGAGCATTTTCTTTGTTGCGAAAAGAACCACTGACCCTGTGGGAGAAAGGTGAAAGCTAAAAGACATCATGTGTATCAGTACCATATGCCTCGAGAGTTCTATGGTACTTGCATTTTTGGTGTCGTGGTATAGTGTGATTTGCGACTGCGTCATGTCACTTAATCCGACTGGGGTGTTCACGATTCGAAGGGGTCACTGGGTCACGGTTCAAGAAAGAGATCTAAGTATGCTTCGATGCTGGCCATCCGACGGATCGTGTTACTGTGCGATCGGCGCTCTAACACACCGACGCAATTTTACAAATCCTGGAGGATTCTATTATCTCAGTCACGTGTGCTATTTATAATGTGTCTGAAAAAAAATTCCGGCATGCTGAGTCATGAGAATGCATTATAGGTAGGCCTTTCCCACGATCTCTATTATAATGATCACGTGACATCATTGTAATGCTCTGATAATTACCTGATTATGAAATATCCCATCATTATAATTGCTTCCCATCAACCCAGTGGCGATTTATTACTCATGGCTCAGCCCGGAGTGGTAAACCGGCGGCATTAGCATGGCAATCCGACATGACACGTGATCGCAGACCCGCTAGTTTGTCTGAGACTCGCACTGTGCAGCGGTTTCAAAATTGCTGGCAAGTTTGACGACGCATTATCAATCAATCATCTTGTACGATCGCGCCATTAAGTTTGCACTGCTCAAAATCGGGCTATATCTGGGCCAGTCGTCGCTCACTTCGAAGTGAGTCATCATTCAAATATTCACTCTCAACATGAGCTCTATCACGTTGTACACTGCCAAGGTATGGTATGATTGCTTGCAGGATTTTTTTTGCGTAACGCTAATCGGTTTGTTTTGCTTGATAGCTATGTCCCTATGCACACAGGGTGTGTCTCATTCTTGCGCACTATACGCACGACGACCTACTCACGTTTGAATCAAAGGTTGAGATTGCACTTGCGGAGGCCAAGGCCCCGTTCAAAGCTTACCATGTCAATCTACTGAACAAGCCCGAGTGGTACGCACCGAAAGTGAACACTGCCAGCAAGGTCAGTTCTGCGTCGCGAGTGGATTCGAATGACGCATATGTACTAGATCGCGCTCCTAGGTCCCTGCGATCGCCTACGGTGGTCCTGACGTTTCTCCAGAAGACCCGTCTCCCGAGTCTGTGAAACTCACCGAGTCTCTCGTTCTCGTTGAATTCGTCGCCGATCTCTTTCCCGAAGCGTACCTTCTTCCACGGGATCCCGTATCCCGCGCCAAAGCTCGATTCTTTGTCGAGGTAGTCAGCTCCAAATTCGTCACCGCATTCCACAAGTTCATGACCCGTGGAGAGGGATACGAAGACCTTCTCGCGGCTGTCGAAACGATCCAGAACATTTTGCCAACCAATGGGAAGTATGCCTTGGGGGACGATTACACGATCGCAGACATCGCCATCACGTCGTTCGTCCCTCGGCTCAAGCTCGCTTGTGCGAACGAACTGGGAAAGTACCCGCTCGGACAGGGTCACGAGTTCCTTCATGCGTTGAACAGCGACAAGTATGCTAAATTCAACGCCTATGTCGACCACCTCTTGGATCGTCCGAGTTTCAAGTCTACATATGGAGAGGTACGATTCGCGTCAAGGGAAGCGGGACCATCCCCTCAACACTGAGTCTTCCTTTCATATAGGAACATTTCAGGGATTTCCTCACCCAGCGATACCCTCGAACATAGAGAGAGCGACGAAATACCTGATTCTTTAAGGTGGGGACATTGCGCGTGGCGTTCATTGCGAGTGAAATGAATCTAGCACTATCCTCATCTGTTTTTTTTCGAGTAAGCATGTAACATATGACCTTTCCACCCTTGATGAACACGATCCTTTACCGACATGTGGTGTGAACGCCGGTGTACTTTTACCAATTTATATCAGAGGTGCCTGAGGTACGATAAACTCCAAACGGCACTATACTACGGTAATCCTCAGGTACTGACCGACTCGAAGGCGCAGGGCGAAAAAAGTGGACAAATCCGGACTCGAACCGGAGACCCCCCGCACTCAGCTCTATGCTAAGCGGATGTGATAACCAGCTACACCATATGCCCGACGCATTGTTTGGTGTTCTTCTCAGCATTGTCGTGAGAACGCGTAGACAAGGTCCCGGGCACAGCCACCCTCGTGATCAAACGTCGCCCCCGTCATTTTTAGGAAACCGCTGCCAAACGAACCTTGGAAATGGACGGCAAACGAGAAGCAGAGAGCGATAGACCCGGCACTCCGACACATGCCGACGTCGCGATGGTCGTCGAGCACGATCAAAAACAGCGTTCACAGCAGCCGCTCGACGGAGCTCCCGCCCAGGACGACGCCGACACCGTCCCAGCAGCATTCGCGTCCACGTCGAACGCAGAACCCACGGAGGGCGAGATACGGATTTCAGCATCTAGTGCGTCCGATCAGCCACTAGCCACAGCCGAGCGGGATGTGGCGATGGATACAACTACAACCAAAGGGGAAAGAGTGGTCGAGGAAAGGCCTGGGCGAATCGATCATACTGGCGGTGGGCAGCCCTCAATCGTCATCAAAGAAGATATCAGTGAACTGCCACCACCGCCCGAGGAACTCGCGGAGGTAGAGCGAGACGTAAGTATGCCGCCCGTCCAGCCTAACGCGGAACGCGCGCGCACACGCTCTCCTGCTCTCATGGCTGCTGGGTCCTCGGCGTCGTCCTCCAACGCAACCTCGTTCACAGTGCGGCTTCCTTTGCCTTTTGTCGAGGGCCAGCCTCAGGAACGTCAGCTCAACGTCACCGATGCGCTGAGCTATCTCGACGCGGTCAAGGTGCAGTTCCAAGACCAACCAGAAGTGTACAACCAGTTTTTGGACATCATGAAAGACTTCAAGAGTCAGCTGTGAGTGGTCGCGGCTCCTATAAGGCTCAGGCGCTCATTTTTGGTACAGGATAGACACGCCAGGTGTCATTAAACGCGTTTCTCACCTCTTCAGTGGTCACCCAGCACTCATACAAGGATTCAACACCTTTCTTCCCATGGGTTATCGCATAGAGTGTTCTACGGATCCACAACAATCTATGATCACTGTCACTACCCCCTCTGGAATGCTACTCCACTCGACCCGTGAGGACCCGACTGGCCCGAGTGGATCACAGGGTTCTTTTCCTCGCCTCGAAGGACCAGTTGCAGGTCCATCCAATACCCTTCCAGCTGATCCTAACATGTATGGTGCGGGGTTGGACAACGGATGCTTCGAACCTGCTGTGCAATATGTCCAGAAAATCAAACAGCGATGCGACGAGGCGACATACCGTCGTTTTCTAGAGATACTAGGGAGATATCACAACAAAGCTGATTCTGTGGACGAGGCAAGTTCATTTTGCGCACATTTATGTCATCGTCCTCCACTGAACACTGTGTGTATGTAGAGGGAAGTGTCGGCGGAAATCGCTCGACTGTTTAAAGATGACCATGATTTGCGCTCTGATTTCCGAATATTCATGCCTGGAATGAACCAAGCTTTGTTCGACGATGCGGAAGACGGTTTCCTTGCCGTTCCAACGGAAGCCAGGCGCACGAGGTCCAACACACCTCTCGACAGATCTACTCGACGCAGACCCGAAGTTTCACTTGCAGCGGCCGCAGAAGCGGCTACTGTTCCCCAGAAACGAAAACGAAAAGCCAACGAACGAGAGCGTGATAAAGATATAACCTCCAAGACTGCACCCACCCAACGAGTATGTCTTCGTCAGCGCCGTTTATCCCGGAAATGCTGATGCTGAGAACAGCCTAAACAGGCGTCCTTGGCCATCAACGGATCAGCCGGCGTGGAGCAAGTTCCGTCTCCCGGATTTGGCTCTCTGCGTCAGACCCAAGTACAGCTAGTGCAACAACAACAGTTTGTTGCATCCTCCATTCCCACTCTCAGTCTCGACGAGACTCACTTCTTTGATCGGGTCAAAAGGGCGATCAACAATCGCGAGGCTTTCAATGAATTTTTGCGCCTCGTCAATTTGTTCACTCAAGAGCTCATCGATACTGCCCGTCTCGTCCGCGAGGCACGGAATTTCCTTGGAGATGGCGAGCTCATGCGCCAGTTTAGAGAAATACTTGGCTGGGACGATAGGAGAGAGAGGGAGAGATGGTTGTTGGAGGAACAGCAACAACAACAATCTTGGGCCCGTGCACAGGGTCAGAGCGTCCCCTTTATGTCCTTGAGACCGGGTCGCATCAACACCGGGTTGCAGTTGGGCAGTTATAGGCGCATGCCGTCTACTGTACGCAAACATCTTCCGCACCGAAGGGCATTATTGACTATCTTGGTTTACTAGGAAGCTCAAGTGACCTGCTCCGGGCGCGACGAGATGTGCAAGTCAGTTCTGAATGATGAATGGGTTTCCCATCCCACATGGTCGAGCGAAGATTCGGGATTTATTGCGCACAAGAAGAACGTATACGAAGAAGCCCTTCATCGTTCAGAAGAGGAACGACATGAATACGACTTTCACATTGAAGCGATCGTACGCACGATCGGGATGCTCGAACCTATCAATAACAAGATTGCTCAGCTTTCCCCTGAGGAACGCGCCGTGTTCAAGCTCAAGCCCAATCTGGGTGGATCTGGGAAGAGTATACATCAGCGCATCATAAAGAAAATATATGGTCGAGAAGCGGGCTTGGATGTGTTACAGGCAATGCAGGAAACCCCAGCAGTTGCTATTCCTGTTGTATTAATGCGGCTCAAGGAGAAGGAAGAAGAATGGAAACGAGCACAGCGGGAATGGAACAAGATCTGGCGCGAAGTTGACGCACGGAATTACCACAAGTCGCTCGACCACCAAGCCATCAACTTCAAGACGACAGACAAGAAGACGATCACGGCGCGTGCGTTCATTTCTCAGATCGAGGCGATACGGGATGAGCAAATGGACAAGCGTGCGTCCTACATTGATCCGCTTTTTGCGCGCACGCGACCGAGACATCAACTGGCGTACGACATGGAAGACGTGGGCGTACTGCAGGACGTCATTAAGATGACCCTATCACTGTTGGATCGGACACAAGGCCAGATTAATGGCGCAGATCGCAAGCGGGTTGAAGCGTTCCTGAGGAGTTTCATTCCTCTTTTCTTTGTCCTCGACCACGAGGCATTCAATCGTGCGTTTGTTGTGCAAGAAGTGGTGGAAGGGGAAGGCGGGGATGATGTAAGTAGTGTTGCCGACGACCTTGAGACGGCGAGTGCGGTCAGTGGGAGTTCATCACGCGCAGGAGGGAACCGAGGTCGCAAGGCGGGGGGTGCTTCCTCTGGTGGCGATTTGAGGAAGAAGCTATTGAAAAGCGAACAAGCCAAATCGACAAACCGAAAGACGCGTACTCAAGATGGGACCTCGCCTGCCCCGTCTCGAGCCGTGTCTCCGACGCCACCTGACGCGATGCAACCCGACGGAGCAGAGGAAGGGAAAACGGAAGGCGAAAACGCGTTGTCGTCGAGGCCTGCGCCGCGGAAACACGTCTTTTTCTGTAACAACATATATTATGTACTATTGCGACTACTCGAGGTGAGTGAATGTGGCTTATCGCTTTCACAGAGAGGCTGACGAGTCCGTTCTATCAGGTATTATACTCCCGTTTCTTATTACTCAAGAACCTCGCCTCGTCGGTGGCTCATCAACCTTCTGAAAGTATTGTGGCCGCTACCGATTCCAAGGACGCCAAAACGTCGGCGATAGCGCAGCCCGTTCAGTCGGACGAAAGGATCGTACACGCCGGACATTACTATGATCTCATGCTCGAGTCTTGCGAACGACTGTTTGATAACGAGATCGATCAACCTGGGTTCGAGGAGCAAATGCGGCGGATGTTTGGATACAAGGTGCGTATTCATCATTCGTCTCACATTCATGGCAGCTCAACCGTGGGGAGCACAGGACGCATACCGTATATTCACGATCGACAAGGTACTCGGGTCATTTATCAAACAGGTGCAACTCGTGTTGTCGGATCCTCGGTGCCACGACTTGCTGGAACTATTGAGACGCGATCGAACACTGACATCGCCCACCCTGCAAGATCAGACGAGCAGCCGTCGACTGGCAGAGAACATCATGGGCCCAGAAGAGAACATTTATCGGATCGATTGGGTGTGATATGTCACAATTTACAGGGTGGTTCGTGCGCTAATAACCGACTAGATACAAGGCACCAAGACGATGACTATACAGCTGTTGGCAAAAGACGACTCAAAAGCTTATGATGCCGAGATTCTTGCGGAGCGATGGCAGTCGTACATCGACACATACGTTTCGGTGGGTAATTTTGTTTCGTGTGTTGGTAGAAGTAAAGCGAGGATTGATTGTCAGGGTGATTCGGCACAGGGTCTTCCTCTGACTAGGCTCCGTCAACCGTTTATGAGCAGGTACGTCGAGGTTTAAGCTGGTCCTCGGTTTGCTGACATACATTGATGTGTAGGAATGTGAAACCGTCCGTGATGACAACGGTCCCAAACGTGCTTGCTCGTGGTGCGCTCGAGATTCGTGTGTGCGTGCGCACGTATCGTTTGTTCTATGTCCCACATACGGAGGATTTTTTGCTGCGCGTGTTGAATGAGGACGAGAGGGTGAAAACGCAGGAAAGGAAGGACAAGTTGAAGCAAAGACAAGAAGTGTGGGCCAAAAAGGTTGAAGCGGCTGAGTGGTTATCTGAGCGGTGGGCTGCTACGACGCTGGAGAGCTCAGAGCGGGCGCCACCGAGTACCAACCTGGCAGAGCCGGAGCCGAGGCCCGGGTCCAGTGCGGAAGGGAGAGTGGGTGTAGGCGTTGAAGTGGGCCCGCCTGATCGTGATGCCGGAGCTGGCGTTCATGTTTCGGCATCATGACAAACGTGTTTCTGCCGAGGGCTGGTGTTTTTCTTAGAGCGTTTAGATTGCATGATTTGCGTGGGGTCGTCGATACAGATATAGGCTGATGTTTAGAATATTTTTCCACTTTTTTTTTCAGGTACGAAAATCCACATATCTTATCTCGTGGAGTCTTTCAATCACAGATACGACCGATAGGCTTTTTTGGTCGAAGCAACAAACATGGGCTGTCTGGGAAGCATTGTGCCCTCGACTACTACTAAGGACAAGTAGGACGTGTAATCTTCGTGAACTTGCAAATAAAAACTTCGTGAGCACAGCAGATCGTCGCCAGGCGCTGTGATAGAGCGTCCGAACTGTCGAGCCTCCGGAAATATCGGCCGACGTCAGGTCGCATTAGACAGCCGCTGAACAGCCTGTGGATCTTCAGTTCATTCCACATCAAACAACATCTGTACTCATCCATGGCATCGCTTCGAAAGATCCAGATTTTTCTGCCTGGAACGCAGCTTGAAAACACTACTTCATCTCAGGTCAAACGTAGTAAAAGGAGCGAGCCGGAAACTTCGAGCCCCTTGGATCTCGGGCGGGCGTTGAAATCAAGCTCGGCTGGGATAAGAAGGGGAACGAGGTGGTCTCTTAGGGGTGGCGGACAGACGTCGGGTTGCCGACAACTTTCAGCCAGGAAAGCGAGACGACGTGACGACGATGTGTACGAGCATCTCCACCCATTGCAGGACTAGACACAGTGGCACCACGTGCGATAATTGTCCTGATGAGTCATACCGCCGCGTCTCAACGCGGGCTGACTCATCGCGCCAAATCGGGAAATATCTCATTTGTGCAACTTTGGTGAGAGCTCACGAGACAATTGAGACGGGTGTCAAATTCGTCATATTCGTCTTACACGTCTCAGCATGTCCCGGCACGCTTGAAATTTCCCGCCGGGTGTCATGAGCACGATGAGCCGGAAAAGGGAGCGACTAGACGAAATTAGACGAAATTAGACAATTCCTAAAGTTCTGATTGGCACCTTGATTCTCGCATATATATTCCTCGCTACTTCATGTATCAAATTGAGCATATATCTGTTTCGAAAAAGCATGCCATCCGGTACTAATCAGTGATGCATGAGTTCGTCTGCACGCTGTATGTCAGGACCTTGATCCTCGCAATAGTATCGCATCATTTTTCGGGAGTAATCCTTGCTACGTATAGCCGTATTGCCTGTTTGTAATAAGCATGCCATCAAGTAGTCCGTGATTCATGAGATCGCCTGCATGCTGCATCTCAGGACCTCGATCCTTGCAATATTGCATCATTTTTCTGGGGTAATCTTCGCTACGTATAGCCTGTTCGAGAAGCATGCCATCAAGTAGAATCAAGCAGGGTGCAGATTTCCTGACTCTGTAGGTGTGATTTCATTTCCTGGCATGGTAAGACAACAGTGATTCAATATACTCATATTCGTTTATGGTGTTACAGAGCACACATCATCACGGTATTAAACGTGGAGCTCCTTTTCCCTGTGCTCCCCATCTCTGCGAGATGTTTTCACATAAGTCCCTCCTTTTCGCCGCACTTTTTTTTGTCCTCTTCGTCTCTGCTGCAACAATCCCCTCTGCCAAGAGTTGCAACGACTACGAGCTCACATGCGAAAATGGCAATTTGAAGCAGTGTGCTCGCGGTACATCCGAACTTTCCACAGAGTATGGCTGCAGTCTCAAGAAGTTCAAGTGAGCGAAAGCGCCACCTATGTCGTGACGGCACTGACGATGTTTATATTCACCAGGCATGATGCGTCAAAGCCCAAGGACAGCGTTCACGAGGATGTACATACAAATGTGTCCACCAGGTCATCGACGAGTATTAAAGACATTAAAGACCCCAACCAGATGTGAGTAAGATGGTTGCTAATATCGTGAAGAGGCTGACACCAACACTAGCCAAATTCCATACCTCAGGGAAAATGGACCTCTCTGCGTGGAATATAATAAACAATACAAGAGGGTAAACATGATACAGGAAGTTTGTGAAGGAGACGAGGCTGTGTGTAGCGGACACAATATTTTTCGGTGCGAAAACGGTAAATTCGTCATCTTTCGAGATTGCGAAACTCTCGAGACGGGCAAAGTGTGTGCAGTCATACCCAAGAGATTCAGTGTTGGTTGCGAACTTCGGTGCTTAACAGAGGATTTCGTCACTCAGCTCTACCTTGAACTGGGCATACGTGACAGTGGTTTGTGAGGAGTGGCAACGGCTTTAGGATAGACTCGCTGCTGGCCAGCTGTTGTTTTCCTCACGTACGACATTTTTTGAATACTCGAGCTCAGATGCGTGGCCGGGTGCAGGCTTCTACCCGCCCCACGCTGAGAGTGTGAGGGGCTATATTCAAATATGGTGTGCAGGCTAAATCAGAGTGGCTATACACAAATTCAAACAGCACCAACTTTATTCCCTTCACACTCTCAGTGGGGGTTGGCATAAAATATTTGTAAACATCATCAACCACAGCAGTTGGACTGGCAGTTCGCAAAAAAAACTATGTTACATCAGGCTTAGAGTTACAATTATGTGGAATAAAATTTTAGTACATGTAAAGTTCACATGATAATAATAGTCTGGATAGAGTTCAGAAGTGGCCTCTTATCTCTTATTAGAAATTAGATATCAGAATGTTCTAGATAATGACATCATAGATACATACAGTAACACTATCATCCAATCAGATATGATCCTCATTATCAATCAATAGGATAAATCAGTTTTATTATGCTGACTGAGCATGACAAATAAGATATGACACATGTATTGGCCAATGCTATTGATAGAACCAATATAATTTCTTTCTTTTACATATCTAGTGTATGTGTCAGCCTAGATACATATAGTAATTGTACATGGTCTGTGTGCATACTCTGTACATATATAAACTCAGGACTCTGAGAGGGATTTCTGCCCAGAGTTAGCAATACAGTCTTCACTCAGACTACTCTCTTCTCTACTACTCTTCAAGACTTCTGCCCAGTAACCTCAAATACCAAAGGTAAGTGTTTTCCTTACTCAGTCTCTTAATCCTTTCTTGCTGTGTGCTCTTCCCCTGGATGACTTGGATGTCAGAAACTCAGAGAAACCTACTTCCAACAGGTTATAAGCCCTGCTGAAGGTGATATATAGGGTTGCTACTAAACTTTTAACTTTGGAGTAGAACCTTCACTAGTATCACAAGAGGTGGATCACAAAGAAACTAAGGGGACTCTGAGTATCTTGGGTTGTCTTGGGCCTTTTCCACTCTGGAAGTGAAACACAGGAGCAGAATGTATATGTCATGTTGAAAAGATAAGGGTGAATCAGTTTCTCTCCCCATAGAGAAGTGACCCACCAAACTCTTGTCATCACTTCTGAACTCTCATTCAAGGAAATTTGAAATGATGGTTTGGACAAATTGTGCTTCTTTCACTTTCCCTTTAAGATCTCTTGAACAGTGTTAGGAATAAACCATTGTGGAGAAAGGTAGATCTGGGCTAGCTTGCACAGAATTCATGACTCCTAGTAAGCACCAGGATCTAATAGCTTTCTGAGGTAAATTGCTCTCTGAGGATGCTGTGGATAATGTTGGGTTTAATCCCTACACACAGTCCCATAGTTCTATGATAAGAGCAAGCAGGCAATACTTTCACACATAGGCAGTCTATCTAGATGATTGTATTGTGGACGAGGACTGACTTTTTTACATCAGGATTACTCTGAATTGAATCTTAGATAATTCAAGAGTTAACCTGTCTACAAGAACAGTAAGTGTTCTCCTGTTTCTTTTTCTTTTTGTCTCTTTGTATGCAATGTTGCATCACAATCAGACTGGTCACTGGTCTCAAGGATCTATTAAATCTGGTTGGATTGCTCATGATACACCTATCATGCATCATGCTCTCAGTCTTTGGCTAATAGGATGGGAGCTATATCTGCAGAAGTCATAACATCACAACCATATTGTTATGCTCAACATACATAGTCATGGCATAGCCTACAAAGGTTTGAGGGCTTACTGTCACTATATAGCTAACAGAATTTGAAGGGAGATTCCAACAAGGGTCTTCCTTGTGGAGTTCTGAGAGCCATTAGGGTATGATGATGTTCTTGGAGACTGTTATGATTCATGTTACAAGTAAGCACAGTTCTGAAGGTTCCGGAACTTGTTCCCACAATTCCAAAGATTCTGGAATTCTAGAACCATCGGAACTCTTCAATACTCTTCTACCAGAATGGAAGCCTGAGGATGGACTACCCCTAGAATGCTATTGGACTCTATTTCCCAAAGATTATGCTCCATATGGTCATATGGAGATCCCTATTCTTGATTCACCTTGTTCCTCCCTTGTTCAGCTTTTGTAACTCTTACCATGTGTCCCCAGAACCACTTTGTTCATGGACCTCTGCTCCTCCTTCCATCCTCCTTCTGATGGCAGTGTTGTCCCATTCTTAACATTGATCCATGAGGCCATTGTAACATACCATATGTCCTGTCCCATCACCCTTCTGTTCTGAGATGGTTCCGGACTGTATAAATAGCTAGTAGTTGTCTTATATATTCCTCAGCTAGATCTGCGCAATTATACGCAGTGTTTAGTCTCATCCTGCCTGAGTCTCGAGTCTCAGCAGAGAACCCTTTGGATCTACAGGACTTTGTGTCATCTTTGAGGACACACTGGGACTAGATGTTGTGCAAGTGTAACAAAAGATCTAGCTCTCCTCATACCTCTGCTATCATGCAGCAAGGCACCCCACCAGTTGCCCATCATTTTGTACAGATACAGGGAAGACCCTCCTTATGAGGACTCTGAGGACAAAACAGACAGAAGGGAATAATCACGACTCAAATCTATCTCTGAGACCCTCAGGAGGAACCAACCCCACTTTGCTCAAAGTGGAACCCCTTCTCCTCCATCAAGATCTCATCTGTCTCGAAGAAATCCACCTGTTACACTTGACGTGGTCAAGCATAGGCCTGCAGAGATTCGAGGGCTTACTGTTGCTATATAGCAGACAGGACGAGGGAACCTGATGAGGGGGTTCCTTGACAGGGAGGCTAAGGCCAGCATAAGACTAACGTCAGGTCAAAGGAGGTCTACTCAAGGGTCTTCCTTGGCAGAGACTCTGAGGACTGTTAAGGACCAAGGGATCAACAGGTCTTGGGGACATCGCAGGACTAGCGACAGATTGAGGGTTCAAAGAAGCGTCCACTCAACAGTAGGACGAGGACTGGGGGACCCAAGAGCAACTTCAAGATACTAGGTAAATTGCAGAAGGTCTAAGATAGCGAATACACCTGAGTATTGAAGGTTTATATATGCGAGCCAAGCAGTTAAGGGTAGGTCAATGGAAGAAGGTGAGTCAGCAATAGAAAGTGATGGAATCGCAAAGAAGCTGAGTCACTATGGAATGGATGTTACACGTGCGCAACATCTAGTCCCAGTGTGTCCTCAAAGGCGACACAACGTCCTATAGAATTCCGAAGGGGTTCTCTGCTGAGACTCCAGACTCAGGCAGGAGGGAGACTAAACACTGCGTATAATTGCGCAGATCTAGCTGGGGAATGTACATGGCAACTATGGGCTACTTATACAGTCCGGAACCATCTCGGAACAGAAGAACGATGGTTGGAACACATGGTATGCTACAACGGCCTCGTGGAGTCAGGGATAGAAATGGGATGACATAGTTGCCGAAAGGAGGGGCGAAAGGAGAAGTGGAGGTCCATGACGAAAACAGATCTAGGAGCACATGGCAAGGATTACAAAAGGGGAAGAAGAGACGAACATGGTGAGTCAAGAATAGGAATCTCCATATGTCCATATGGAGCGTAGTCTTTGGGGAATAGAGTCCAGTAACATTCTGAGGGTAGTCCATCTTCCAGTGTCCATTTTCGGTAAAGTGTTGAGGAGTTCCGATGGTTTTGGAATTCTGGAACCTTCAGAAGTGCGGGAAGGTACTTCAGAAGCGTCGGAACCACGGGAATCAGTTCCAGAACCTTTGGAACTGTGGACACTTGTAACATTACCCTCTTCTATCCGTTGAAGACCCTCTTCAACGCCCAAAATCACCTCCTGCAGAGTCACCATCATTGAAGATGACATTGTCATCATTGAAGTCTTCTGGGTCGAAGCATTCAGCAGATGAGTGCCCCATTCCATTACAGGAAGAACATCGGTTGGAAGGACATTCCCTTTGAATGTGTCCTGGGGCTTTGCGCTGGCAGAAGGGGCATGTGTAAATGGGGCAGTCGGGTCATAGGTGCTTGATGCTTCCACATTGGAAGCATGCGAGTTTGTTGGACTTCCTGGTTCTGCGAGTTGGTCCAGGAGTGGGTCTTGGGGGAATGGGAATGGGGTCGGGGACGGCGTTTCTTTCTGTTTTCCTTTTTCCTTTCCTCTGATCGGACTCGTGCTCTGTCCCTCACTTCCTTCAATCGATGATAGAGGCTTCTTCGGGCCATCTCGAACGGGTAAAACCTGGGTGGTTTGGGGGATGGAGGTTGTGGCCAATCCTTCTGCCATTTGTAGGGCTGCGTCTCTAATTCTCCTTTTGGCCACGGCGATTCCTCCAAGCAATGGTCCAGTGCTTCCTATGATGGGGGGGTTCCGGGCGTGGCTGGTCCTGTTAAGTTTCTCAACGATGGGGGTGAAAGAGGGCGAAATGGCGAGGTGATCATGGGCGAGGTCCAAGAGGTAGTTTTCCCCTTGTTCCTCAGTGAGGGCTCGGAGGAGGGGTCAGAGGTAGGGGGCCAAAGCAACTCTGGAGAATGTGTTGATGATCCTGAAGATTCCAAGATCTGCAAGGGTTTGACAGATTTGGATTCGTCCTTCAGTCAAAGAGTGTTCGAGTGCGTAATCAAGCGATTCTGCTGGTGTTGGATTTCTTCGAGCTCTTTCATGATTGAGTCTGACAGAGAGTGAGAGCCGTTGAAAGGCTGCGATAAGGGGGGGGAAGATGGGTGCTTTATCATAGAGGGGGTGTGAGACAAGGTAGTGATAGAGGGCGGGGCATTCAAGAATTGATACCAGGAGGGTATTTC
>JBBPMF010000795.1:0-16812 GCA_038090175.1 Austroboletus eburneus
CAGCTTGAGAAAACCGGAGCTAACCCGTGTAAACGTTCACGGAAATAAAGGCCCGATGGCAATAACATTGACCTCAACGTCTTCTCGCAGGTCCTTTTGGTCTCGCAAACGACGTACTCGAAAGCCCCGGACGTGCCAACATATTGTCACCATTTCCAACACTGAGCTCCTCCTTGAGAAAGGTCGCCGTCAGTTCTCCAGGCTCAGAGCTCTCTATCCTCCTGGACGCAAGCACGAAACCACGCCCCTCCCCCAACAGATCCTTCACTTGTCTAAAGATGTCCACGGCACCCGTCGAGTAAACCATGCGGGACTTGATCCGTGACGTGCTCGGGCAAGAATAGATGAACACTATACCCAAATCGACGTTAGTATCAACCACGCAATGTCAAGACGTGCCCCCCGCTGACCAATGTCACGCCCGTTGGGCGAGGCGTCCTGCCAGGCAAATAGGCAGAAGGCTAAAAGTAGTCAACTTTCTACCACCGAGGAGGACATGCATGAACACATACAGGGCTCCGAGGGAGAGATATGAGCAGAGAGCGCATCCGCATCGTCGATCGGTACACTTTTGCCCAGCACGATCTCTTCCGACTCGTTTATTTGCTGAGACGATCAAAAGTCGGACAGGCCACCCATGTCGGTCAGCGACAGGCTCACCAAAATCACGAGACGACTGCCCTCCCCTGAACGCAGCTCTCCGACAGCATCTCTGGCATCTTCGGCCCACGTGTATCGAATTTCCTGGTTCCCGAGATGATTCTGTCGGGATCTGCTGCCCTCATAGGTAGCACTACTGGCTTCCCTTTCGGCCGCTTTGATCTCTGCCATCTCCCGCTCTCTCGCGTTCAATGGCTGGGGTGCAGCCTGATGTCGTTTATGGGCCGCATAAGCGTCGGGCGTGACGTCCGACTTGGCCGTCGCAAATAGACTGTCCGTGAGCACCGTTGATCCGAGAGATCTCGTGAGCGCATTGCGAGTCGAGGCGTAGAGCATCTGAGTACAACATGAGCGATATCGCTTGTCGTCCAAAGCACTCTTGATCACCTTTTGCCTGACCTGCGCCACATCGGGCACGTAACTGATGATCAGCCATTCTGATGATGGATTGTCCAGCCGTGCGAGCACGTAGCATGGAACCTTTTCCTCTAGATGATCTTGGAGGAGGACAAGATCGTCGTCGAGAGAACCGGAAACCTCGACTGATGTGACTGGAACAAGGGATTCTGTAGCGAGTGCGAACGGGTAAGATTTGCATGCACTCGGTTGATGGATGTCGCACCGTTTTGGATGGCGACTTTGATGAAGCGGACATTCTTGGTCTCCACGGCAGCAGAAAACGCCTGCGTTAGTTCTTCAGATACTCCGATACCAGAGGTTGCGGCCATGCGAAGTTGAGGTTCAGGATCAAGTTTGTACTACTGTGGCTTGAATTCGCACAGCACCAGCTTCATTACTACAGGATCCAAGAGAACTCTAGAGAGATGCGAGGTCTACGTTATACATTATTGGGATGTAACGTTACAGTTTATAGATGCAACATATGTAGGTCATAGCGAAATGTTTGAACAACCAAAACATTGTCCATATGAAATAATCAGATTCAAAGTGATTGTGAACGAGTAGCTTCATTGCACTCCCAAGGAACCCATGAAGCTAGAGAGATCCAGACCTTCGTACTCGTCCTCCGCTGGAAGGTCATCTAGACCTTGTAAAAGATTTTTCTGACTGACAGGTCCAGACGTGTCCTTTGTCTTCTTCGCTACCGCAGCTGCATCCTCTTCCTCGGATGTCCGTCTGAAGAGATCCAGGACGAGGTCGGTGTCCATTGATGACAGACCAGCATTTTGCTGTGTGACAACCGAATGAGCGATGTTGAGCTTGAATCGCTGCAATCTGTGCGATCGATGAGCAACGTGGTTCATATCAAAAGCACCGCACATACCCCATGATTTTCTCCTCCAAGGTTCCCTTCGTGACCAACCGATAGACGTTGACAACTTTCTTTTGGCCAATACGATGTGCACGGTCCATGGCCTGCAGATCCTTCATTGGGTTCCAGTCATGCTCCACGAAAATGACGGTATCCGCTCCGGTCAAGGTAAGTCCCAGTCCTCCAACATGCGTCGTCAACAAAAGACAGTCGATGCTCGGATCCGAGTTGAACGTTTGGACAATTGCATGCCGCTTGTTGGGGTCTGTCCCGCCATCCAGACGCATATACGTAACGGAGGGCATATGTTGCTTGAACAGGTCATTTTCAATGATGTCCAACATCTGTTTCATCTGACAAAAGATGAGAGCGCGATGCTGCGAGAATGCCCCGCTTGATGTATCCGAAATTCCTTCGCCTAACTCAGCTTTGCCTCCTTCAGCAGCAACCACCGTGCCCCCGATGCCACAGTCACTCAAAAGTTGCCTGAAAATATGAATGAGCAAGCTTGCCAACAACATTCAAGTCGACCTACCGTAATGCCTGTAGCTTCGGTGCGTGTTGAATATCGTTCAGATTGTCGACATTACATCCAACCTTGGTTAGGGCCGCCACGACCGCATCATTGTTGGTCTTCAGGACCAGTGTGGGATGATTGCAGAGTTTGCGGAGGTATTGTAGCGATTGGAAAACATGTTGCTGTCCACTATCCTTTTCGGATTGTCCCGAAGTCGTCGATTGAATGACGCCCTCGACTTCCGCCTTCACTTCTGACCTTGAGAAATCGTCGTAGAGAATCTTTTGCAGTTCTGAAAGTTCACAGTAGTAATCCTGGATGATCTTGGGGGGGAGGTCATTCAACACGTCTTCCTTCAACCGACGGAGCAGGAAGGGTAGGACTTGTTTGTGCAGCGCTTCTAGCGCCAGAGCGGCTGGAGAAAAAATCCCAGCGTTAGCAACGTATTAGAGTGAATGCCTATGGATTTACCAGCTTCACCCGTCTTCGCTTTCCCATCTCGACCAGAAAGGATAGGTTTGCTGAACCGCTCATTGAACGATGTCTCCGTGCCGAGGAATCCAGGCATCAAGAAATCAAACAAGCTCCAGAGCTCAAGCACATTGTTTTGGATTGGAGTTCCCGACAGAATCAATCGATGTTGGGCTTGAATAGCTTTGACCGCCTTTGTCAGCTTCGTCTTCGCGTTCTTGATAACATGTCCTTCGTCAAGAATGCAGTAGAGCCAGTTAATGTCTTCTAAGCTCCCAATGTCGTTGCGAACGACTTCGTACGAGGTGATCACGATATCCATCGTGGGTAGCTTGGAGAGAAGTTTTGATCGCTCTTTCGAACTACCAGTGTAGAGAATGGGTCGAAGGCTTTCCGCGTATTTTTGAACCTCGTAATACCAGTGTCCAGTGAGCGTCGGCGGGCAGATGATCAACGAAGGTAGATGAATTGAATCGGGAGACTGGATCTCTTCATGTTTCTTGGTACGTTCGGCGTGTTTACTTGCTAGTATACAAATCGACTGAAGCGTTTTTCCGAGACCCATATCTGCATTATAGCCAGTCACTTAACTCCACTGCTGACGAACAAAAAAACTTCTTACCGTCGCAAAGGATACCATGTAATTGATACTTTGCAAGAAAGGCAAGCCAGTTGACACCCTCTTGTTGATACTTGCGAAGCTCTGCATTGATTTTGACGGGCATGACATAGGGTTCGACTTTGCTCCCGTCAAGTAGTTGCGTCAGGAATTGTCTCTCCTCTTGACGACGCTTCAGCAACTCCTCAGGGAAACCACTTGGCTCCGGTAAGCCAGCCTATACGCGATGTTTAAAATGGACACATGCTGAGTAAAAAGTATTTACCTCCAGTGGGACCATCTTCACCAACGATGCGAACGTATTTGTTGCTGTTGATCGGATATCATCGTCCGGATCACTCATCCTTCCCAGTACAGGGACAATGAGGAATATAACATAGGGGAGCGCCTTGATATCAAGCTTCTGTACTATGTCTGATGTAACGCGATAAGTGCATATCTTAGACAACGTAAAATTGGCGAACTCACGATAGATGGCTTCAGCGGCCCCTTGCCTATTCGAAAGCACGATGGCATCTCCAATCAGGGGAACAACCTGTTCTATTACAAAGAGCATAGCTTCTGCAGTCATGACCTCACAGATGGTTGCGAAGCATCGAGCGGCCGTCTGCCGAATAATCGCAAACTTGCTCCGAAGTGCAATTGCAACGGGAGGGAACAGCTCTGTCAGCCTCGGCCACAGGGCAGGGTCTAGTGCGGGCGAAACGGCCTCGAGAACACTCAAGGAGTCGATGACATCCTGACCGTATTGTTTTTCCATAGAAGTATCTGCTTCTTGAGGAGAGTCTGCTCAAATAGTGGTCAGAATCAACGCAATTATGAAGAATAGTTTTGGCCCTACCTACACTGCATGCACTCAACAAACCACCAGCCATAGATTGCCACATCTTGGGAATAGCGTCGAAGAGGCGCGGTCCGAACTTTGTTGATAAGCGATCAAACGCAAGACCAGCGCCCCTTCTAGAGAGTTTCGTCTTCACAGCCTCGTCTTCCGACTTGGAAAGTCCTTCCTTGACTTGCGTCTCCTTCCCACCCTTACTTGGCGCAATTTTTGACCATGTCTGCAGCGTAAGAATGCCTTTATAAATCGTCCTTGAGTATGCAAAAGTCGGCGTCTGCTCTACATCCTGACAAAGGAATGTACAGAGATTCTTCACAATCTTGTCCGGAGGCTGACTGATGTTGTGTTGGACGCAAAATTCGATGAAATTAGCAACAGCGACTGCGGAGCGTTTTTGGAGATCCAAGTTATCCTCGTTCTGCGAGTCTTTGAGCCACTGATGTTGGACAAAAACTTTCAACTCACCTTGACACCATTCATAATACCCTTTACCACGGGGCTCACCTTGTCAGGAGTGCTTCTAAATGCCACGAAAGCTGCCGCAAATGCGGCCGAAACACGAGTGTCATGCTGGGCCTTCACTTCGGCGTAATGCTCGATACTCTCCGCAACTTTGCGCCTCTTCTCAGCAATTACACCTAATTCGCGCTTCTTGGTCCTGCCAAGGCTATCCTTGAGCTTTGTGTACATGGCGCCTACAGCCTCGCGTGCAGTGTCAATGGTAAAACATTCGGGCTTGGTACTCGTGATGTCAATCTCGTTTCCAAGGTGGGGAATGAGTGAGATAGGGATTTTGCAGTCACTCGAGAAGCAATGTAGCAGTGAATAGCACTCGGCATGTATACGGTGAAGAGTAAATGCCATTTCGTGATACGCTGTTGGAGGAGGTCCTTGGAGAAAAGCGAGTGATCTTGTGCTAATTTCACCAGCAAGTGGGAAATTATCCAGAATTGGGCCAGGCGGAGAACACGTGTCATAAGCGTATGCCCATTCTTCGGCCACTATAGCAGCCAAGAACTTCTGCAGCATGCTTGTTGAATCCAAATAGTGGAGAAGAATTGGCTGGAAAAGCTCTTCAACAGACTAAACGTTTAATTAATATCAATATCGTAATCACGAGGCATAAAATCCGTGTACCTTAGATGGCCAATGCACAATTAGGTGGGCGAGTGCAGTTGCTGTAGCGATACGAGCCTGCATTATAAGTTCGGAGGAGACGAGAGACAGATCTTGAGCGAGCATGTTCTTATCGACATTATGTCTCTCAGGAGTGGCATCAGACCCATCCTCCGAAAACATTGGGTGATGGAACATGGACGTATCAATAGGAACTCCGAGGGGCGTCATCAAGACCGCATACCAATCAAGTACCGTTTGTTGCTTCACCGTCTTCTTGATGAGACCTGGCGTATCGGAGACAACTTCAAGCGCTGTTCGCCAGCCAGCAAGTGATGCAGATCTTATGTCCATGCGCTCCTCGACAACAAGGTTCTGGAAAAGAAGGCGCAAAAATGGGGTGGCTATCCAATCCCGAGGGAGCGATGACACTGTCATAAAGGAAGTCAAAGTCTTCACTACCGCCATGCGGACATTCGGGATTGTATGCCGGAAAAATGGGAATAATGTTGGAGCAAGGTCTGACAAGGGAAGGCTAGTCGAACCACCGAGATATTAGCAGAGAGCATCAAAGGCGCACGAATACTCACGATAAGTCTGAATTGCCGAGGATTTCGATGACTTTGTTGTACGTGACCAATTGACCTGCAAATCAATTATGTGACCTGAAAAAAAAAACACGAAATACATTCAACATACCCAGCAAATCCATGACAGCTCCAACGCTAGAACTCAAATCGTCTCTCATATCCCGCAAACAAGACCACAGCACAGCCAGAACTCGACCGAGGGAATCTGGGAGCCGTTCAACCAGGTGACTCGCTACAGGTAGGAGACAAGTTGCAGCTACTGCACGGACGTCATCATCGCGATCGCCGAGCCTAGAGGAAGCGGTTAATAGCCGAAATCGTGTTATGTCAAGAAAGCCAATATACCCCAGCACAGCGGCATCCACTACTCCTGTCAAGATTTCTCTACCCGTATCCCCCGATTCTTCACCCTTTAAGGTGTCAAACAAATCACTTCTGACCGCGACTTCATACTTGACCCCTAGGAGACCAGCATGGCGCACCTCCCAGACATGGTTTCGGTCATCCTTCCTCGGTCCTTTGGCCTTCGATGGGAGGGTAAATTCTTGTCTTATCATTTGCAAAAGAATAGAGTGTACATGGCCAACGGAACGACGGGGCATGTGCAATAGGAGAGAGGCAAGTGTCTGAGAGACCGTTTCACGAACGGGTGCAACAACCTGAAATCGTTTAAGTGTGAAACTCAGCAGAAGGTCACATGGCAAACCTGATCAGAAATAAAGTCCCCGAATCGATCAAGAATGAAAACACAAAGAAGCTTTGCCGCCAAGCGATTACACCATTCTTCGTGTGCTCGCTCATTCTCCTCCGAGGAAACGCCATCTAATGCATTAATCAGTCGAAAGGCGAAACCAATTCACAAAGAATGAACCTTTCATTCCGCCAGAGGCACCTTGTGCTTTGAGTAGTTCTCGCAATGCCATCGCCGCTCCGTGACGAGTTTCCCACGTGGGCGAGAAGAGATCAACTTCAAGAAGACTGACGATCCCGCCCCATACCCATGCGCCTTGAGGGACCTCGAGAGCATTGGATTGTTGAGAAGACTTTGGAGAAACAGCCCCACCCTTGGAGGGATCGACGACAACCTTTTCAGAAGGGGGACCCTTGGCAGGAGGATTTGGGCTATCCAGACGCGACTTGGGTGGTTCTTGTGTGTCCGCAGAGACGAGACGTGCCCTGCACAATATTCAGCGAAGTATAGGTAAGAAAATACAAATATTTTGTACTTGTTGGAAGGTCCAGCAGCGGTAGGATTGTAACGCGCACCGGCACTCGAAGGAGGCGGAGGTGGAGCGGTGACAAACGCAGCGCTCCCTACCTTTCGTTTCCGTTTAAGCCGATTGCGTTCGCGAGCTGAGAGGCCGCTCAAGTCATCGGCTTCTGCCGCCGGTGTGGCCGGAGAGATAGGTGAAGGCACGACAGGGGTGCTAGAATGAGAACGAGCTGGCGGGGAGCGTTCTTTGCGGAGGTTGAAGTCGACTTCCATCGGGGAGGTGGACGGAGGGGGATCTTCTCGTTTGATAGGCACATCTGCTTCGCTCGTAGCATCGGCCTCCGCCTCAATGGCAAGTTCCTTGTCGATGTCCATGTCGTCGGCACCTCCGACGCTGTCGAGGAAATCAAGGCCGAGGCGGCCCATTGCCTCCTTACGGGCACGTTTTACTTCAGCAGAATTGGCGAGTATGCCGGTGGGCTTTGTAAACTCTTTTCCGGAAGAGGCGAGAAGGAGGACGCCTTTCCGCATCAACTCCTGGACAGAGAATGGCGGGAATTCAGGGGGGGACATTGAAAAGTCCTCTGGGGGCCTGATGTCATCGGACTGAAGTTTCCAAACGGGTACGAGTGTGAAAATCTGAGACAGGGCATTAGAGGCAGCCGATCTGGTTTCATGACTTTTCGAGTGCAAGAATGGCAATATCTGTGCGACAAGTGTTCCATGAGGGGCAATAAAAGGACGAAGAAGGGCATGCTCACACGAGCGACGACTGCCAAGAGCTCGGACCAGGCCGATGTGTCACCGATAGAGGCGTGATGGCGAATTGACTTGAAGTCGT
The DNA here is from genome assembly GCA_038090175.1 of Austroboletus eburneus. Classification (NCBI taxonomy): domain Eukaryota; kingdom Fungi; phylum Basidiomycota; class Agaricomycetes; order Boletales; family Boletaceae; genus Austroboletus; species Austroboletus eburneus. The sequence goes on from JBBPMF010000795.1 coordinate 8,142, forward strand.
CGTCGGTGGGGACGTCGGAGATGAGGGTTCTTGCTGCAAGCTGGGCGAGCTGTTTTGCAGCGGTATTCCTGACGGAGGTGGACGAGCCAGTGTCGAGGAGGAGGAGGAGACGGTCCAAGCTGCACAGGGAGATAAGCGTGCGACGGGGGACGGCAGCGAGATGACACACCGGGATGTCATGTCTAAAAAAGGAAAACGGGCTGCGCCGGAGGGCGGGCCGAATGCAGAAATGGGTTACTTTGGGAGGAAAATGATCGTCTGGGGAACTTTCTCACGGTCGTTCCTTCGCCGTTGTCCTTTTTATCTTCGTCCCCGCGTGACCCAAAAATACGTCGTGTCACATCACTGTCACACCACGCTAACCGTCGCACGTGGCATTTTTTTTTTGTCTTGTGCGATGGAGTTCTGCGACTTTGTCGGCCGGCTGACCGAGTATGGCACGCTCGTCCTGCACGCGCCAGGTGCGCCCTCATCGCCGCCGCCGTAGCCGCCGTGCTCAGCGTACAGCCAGACGTCGATGACGAATTCCGCGCTGCCGTGCGCCAGCTGTTGGGTGCACATCCGATATCTGTCCATCTCATCGCTCTGATGGACAGGTTCATCACCATCGCATACCAGAGCATGCCTTCTTCCGATAAATCCACAGCATCTCATTGGCGCACGTTGTACATAGACGCCTCCATCCTCAAGGCGCTCGCCTGCGCGTCTATGCCCGATCTGCACGAGCACCAGGTCAGAGAGTGCATCGCAACTTTGGATCGCGCCATCGTCATCGCTGGCGCCGCCGACGACCCCGCGCGGCGCGATCATATTGTCCACGATATAATGAATCAGTTGCAATCCAACATTCCCTGGCGCAGCCCCAGCACCATCGTCTTTCTCGCCAATCCAACCCCGCCCGATCCCCGTTCTTTGCCCACTTGCAGGAATAGTGTGCACACTCTCGCCACACTTCCGTCCATCACCACGGCCCAGAGACACTGTCGTGCTCCGTTTGTCGTGCGAGGATACGCCAACGACTGGCCGGCGATGCGTCCGCCGCATCAGTGGGCATCCCTCGCATACCTGTTCTCTGTGGCGGGTCCTGGCCGGATAGTTCCTGTAGAGGTCGGAGATGACTATCGGGCTGATGACTGGTCCCAGAAACTGATCAGCTGGGAGGAGTTCCTCTCTTCCCTAGACCCATCAGTGGTCTCCGCGCATCGCCACCGTCATACCCTCTACCTGGCCCAACACAATCTGTTGAAGCAGTTTCCTCAGCTGCGGCAAGACATCATTCTCCCTGATCTCGTCTATGCCTGCCTCGATTCACCTGATTTTCCAGCCTACGAGCCCCCGCTCGACGTCGTGCTGAATGCATGGCTCGGCCCTAAAGGGACGATATCGCCCGCTCATACGGTAAGTTGACATGTTCGAAGCAAGAGTCAGCGCAGACTTGTTCTATAGGACCCGTTCTTCAATTGCTATGGTGAGCACGCGTGTCTTGCTAAAAGATGTACCGCAACTTGATTTCCCACGTGTAGTGCAGGTAGTGGGTCGCAAGACCGTCTGGTTGGCACCACCTCATGTTGCACCAGCCATGTATCCGTCTCAGCCATCCCAGCCCGGAGCTGACCCCGCAGCCAACAGGACAAGCCCGGAGCTGAGCAATACTTCTCCTGTCGATGTCTTCCCTCACGAGATGAAGGCATCCCAAACCGCATTCCCCTTGTTTTGGGACACGGTACCTGACGAGGCGTCTTGCGTGACGCTGAATGCCGGAGACGTCTTGTTCTTCCCCCCGGGGTGGTGGCACGCCATGCGGAGCGAGGATGTGAGCTTCTCCGTGTCAATGTGGTTTTAGATGAAATCCGACGCTTTGCCTGACGGTTCGAATATGAACGGACGAAATTAGCGGCGTTCCTGGTAGAATGGTGATGTGTATCAGGTTGGATGTCTCAGGGGCACCCCGCGACAGTCAAAGTGTGTATTAGTAGCGTGTGTATGAACATTTTCTAGTCATAGCTTTTTTCGCCGGTCGTAACCGAGTTGAGCTCTTACTGCCAATACAGCTGTGGTCGTCGACGTCGACAGCACTCCTTTCTCTCGTACTCCCATGTCCTCGTCGGACGTCGACCATGCCGTTCCGCCAACGTCCCCGTTCCCGAGCACTAGACCAAGTGGCGCTCTATCGCCTTCGCCATCTGCTTCATTAACTGACCAGCATCTGGCTGACGCCCTGGCCAATTCCCCAGACAACGGAGCGACCTTGGATTTCACTCACAAAAATCTCACCGATGTCGCCGAAGACGGCGCCGAACGACTAGCCACCGCCAGCAGAAACGAAATCTCCACGGAGCATGTTTCAATCACCAGGTCCGCTCTTTTGGTGCGACACGCTCATCCCACTCACCCACCTCTTTCGTGCGACAGAATCGCCCTCGGCCACAACCGTCTTGCAACCCTTCCAACCGCGTTTGCACTTTTATCACGTCTACGTTATCTCAACCTCAAGAACAACAGCTTCTCCGTCTTTCCGGATATCGTATGTTCCCCACCATTCATTATTGCCTTCGCCCCCATCTAATGCGCTCGCAGTTGACCGTAATGCCCTCTCTAGAAATACTGGACATTAGTAAGAACAAAATCAAACGACTGCCAACTCAGCCCGGCTCGCTCTTAAGGCTTCACGTGTGTTCCTCGAACTAGTTCATCGACAGGGTTCAAACCATGATTTGTTGTTTTAGGTTTTGTGCATCTCTCGCAACAGAATCAATCGCCTCCCCGGATACCTGGCTGATTTTGGCAGACTTGATGTATTGAAAGTAGACCATAATCCCATCGAGTGGCCACCCAAATCAATCGTCGAATTGAATGGCTCCCCGAACGGCCCGCAAGTTATGAAGGACTGGATCCTAGCATTACAAAGATGGTTACGAGAAAATAGCCAACCTCGTCTAGAAATCAAACCCAAGCCCAGTATGGAGTCATTTATGAGTGAGCGTGCTGCCCTTAACCACTCCATGTAAGTGCTATCCAGTCATGTCCAATTGACCCTCAGAAACCCTTTTCCAGCGAAGAGAGCTTACAGTCCTGGTCGGCGCTAGCAGAGGACGATTACACACCGCACGCCCCCACCTTTTCAGTCGATGACCAGTTCCCTTTACCTCCGATCCCGTCGAGTTCCAAATCGGCTATAAATACGCGCTTCGAACGTCCACCGCCTCTCAGACTCGGCTCGATGCCACCATACGACCCTCCTCGTTCTGCATCGCCGGAGAGCTACTTGCCAACCCCTGAAGAGTCCGTGTCGTCGACTGATGATGATCATACTACGGTGCCTAATGGTTTCCACCATCAAAGGAATGGTTCCTTCACGCGTAAAAGTCGTGATCGTCGGCCTGCGTTGTTTGGAAAGAAGAGTATCCCGGATCTGGGCACCTCGCCTCGACGTTGTGACCAAGGACACAGTGTACAGTCACTTGATTCAATCCCGTCGGCTATTCCTCCCATGCCATCTTCGTTGACTAATGGAACGCTACGTGAGGACTTCGTCATGCCATCCCCTTTAGCTCATCGACAAGATTCTTCGTCTTCGTCTTCCGAGGCATCTTCACATCAGAAAATCTTTAAGCCAAGTTTGACGACGCCACCACCCTCGGCATCACCAACGTCTGGAGAGCGTCCACACCCGGTTCCCGATACAGAACGGCACGCCTATTTTAAGCGTCTCTCTGCTCTGCCCGCGAATGCTATTACCAATAACCTGCCGCTTCCCTTGCGTTCCTTGGTTGAATGCGCGCGTTCCCTCTATTTCTCCGTCTCTCAAGTGTACCAAGCGCTCTCTCACTATATCACCTATACGATCAACCAGAAACTCTCATCGGTCCTTAGGAAAGTAACCGACCCCGCGTATGCTTACATGACGCAGCTTAATGGCGCTCTCGAGCGGTTTGATGCGGTTGCCAAGAAGACGACACCTGGGTCATGTCTATGCAAGGCTCTGGTGGAAAGCAGTAGAGACTCGGCCGCCGTGTTTGGAAAGGCAATTGCAATGCTTTCTTTGCAGCTCAAAATCCTCGCATCAAGGGACGATGATCGATATATGCGCTCAATTGTTCTCATCTTTTACGGAGCGGCCGCGGAGATTTCACATGCATGGCGAAGCATGATCCCTCACATGGAAGCCATCAAGCCATATCTTATAGACCCCCGCCGAATCGCTCCGTGCAAGACGAAAGGTCCGACCATGGTATCGCAGGCCTCGAATATCGATTCTTCGTCTTCTGCTGTCAATGTGGGAACGTCGCAACTCCATTTGTTTCAACACAACGTTCCGATTGCAAGATCACGCCCCACAGTTACTACCCTAGGGAGGGTCCGAACCACTCGACGGCATGCTGGATCGTTCAGTTCCAAGGACGTGGAGATTGGGAAATCGTTACCGTCTCACGACCTGCCTTTGCCGCCTACCTTTCTAAATGGAGTATCGCCAACAACTCGGCGTGCTGGACAGAAACTGCCGGCTACGCCAATATCCTCGCCTACATCTGCTCTCATATCTCATAACGTTCAACCTCCGATGTCAGCGTCATTGGTCTCTCGTGTTACGTGGACTCGGAATGGATCACATTCGCCGCAGGGATCACAAGCCTCTTTGACTGCATCGTCTTCAGCCTCGTCACCTCAGGTTCCCGCGCGACGACCGACACTAGATATTCCACCGTCGAGAACATTGGTCGACAACGATGCGCTTGACTCGATGGAGACTGCGGTGAACTCGGCACCAGCTGTGTGGGAGCTTATGGAAGTGATGGTAGAGTCAATGTCGGAGACACCAGGGCTAAGTGGAGATTTCCGTGATTTGATTGACAGAGCTAAAATCGTCACGGAACGTCTGCGGGTCAACATTGTTACCGTACGTGCTGGAGATCCGACTGCCGATAGGAGAGCACTGCGAGATAATGCGCACTTGTTCGTAAAGGTGTGTTATGCCTTGTTATATACCACATTGGACTGACCTTTTCTTGTGGTAGATTGTCGTAAAACTGTCAAATTTCATCAAGACTTATGGTTCCTCGCATGCAGTTTTTCCTGACCTCCGTTCCAAGATGGTGGCTCTCACTAATTCGACGCAGGAATTCGTCATGCTTTTGCATGTATCGTCTTTTTCTCCTTCAAGTGCTCTCCCATACTCGCCAATGGCTTCAGCACCGGTGAATTCTACAAACCCAACTGCCACTTTCCGTCTCGACGACAAGCTTGGTGCCAGCCTTTCGCGTAGCTGGAGTACCCACCAACCCAAAGCACTCAAGCTGGTTGCGCCTGGGTCAGCAAGTCTCCCGCGTAGCGCACTTCCGAATCAATCTCAATTCAACGTCACAATACCGCCGCGTTACGGCATCTCGAGTAATAGTCTCGTTTCAAGTTTTGCCAACGGAGAGATAACGAAAGGAGTTAACATTGCGGATGAAGGTTGAGCCTCTGACGGTCGGTACTTCTCTATCGTTTTCCCTTTTCCTAGGTTTTGGCTGGCAATTAGCAGGACCTCTACTTTTCTTTCTCACTACCCCTTTTTTGCCAGCGACTATTAAGAATATTCTAAATCTGATGATTATGAGTTGCACCTCCTGCATTTTAGCGCACAACCATATTTAGCCTCAACAACCCTGTCTACATTATTCAGTCTCGGCATCATAAGTTACTATTGCTCTCTATGACTCTCAGTCTTATCCTTTCTCTTTTTTCCCCGTTCAGTCATCAATTTGGCATATCGTACGTACAATGCGGTCTACTTTGAATGTCTCGTCAAGAAATGGAGAATCGAAGAATTCAAGTTAGACTTATACCTGCCAGCATGATTACTTTGTTCCTCACAAGACATGATGCCTGTCACCTTGTTTACAAGGTCGCTGGGGGGAGCATTGTGGCTGTGAGGGCAAAAAAATGATTGTGGCAGTCCCCGACTCCCACGAAGTGGAGGAAGGTTCTCGCGGCCAGATTTGACCCAGGCTCCTACCTGCCCCACGCTGAGAGTGAGGGGGTATATTCAAATATGGTGTGCAGGCTAAATCCGAGTGGCTATACACAAATTCAAACAGTGCCAACTTTATTCCCCTCACACTCTCAGTGGGTGATGTAAAACATTTGTAAACATCATCAGCCACAGCAGTTGGACTGGTGGTTCACAAAAAAAAAACTATGTTACACTGAACTTAGGGTTACAATTATGTGGAATAAAATTTTAGTGCATGTAATGTTCACATAACTTCTTTTACATAAGTACAAGCTTGACATCTAATATGTGTTGCCTGGAACAGAGTGAGTTGAACAGGTTATAAGCCCTGGTTAGTGTTCTGATTTAATGGTTGGTCAATGTGCTGGATCATCTCAAGGGTTGAGAACCTCTGTCAGTCTGAAAGGATAAATGGAGTAGATCTCATTTCAAGAGGGTAAATCTATGTCAGTTGGCTTTACTGACAAAGTTTCATTTTTAAAACTTGAAACTATGTCTATCTTTAAAGTCACCATCATACTTCCCATCTTTACTGGCATCAACTTCAAGGGTTGGTGGTCCCAGATTTGAATCTACCTCAAGGCCCAGCAGGTTTTTTGGATGATAGAACTTGCTGTCTACACTTTTTTGGCCCCTGTGGACAACAAGAACCAGACTCTGGTTCAAAACTATGTATCTCAAATGGTATAACACTAACAACACCTGTGTTGGAATAATCTTGTCCCATGTTTTGCCAGCCATTAAGGCCAAATATGGAGTTCACATCACTGCCAAGAAGCTCTATAATGTCTTTGCTGATGAATATGACAAGCAGATGATCTTGTCTGTCTATATTATCTTCAAGAAGATTCTTGCTTACTCCATCCCTGTCAACTCCAACCCTGTTCCATATCTTACCAATTTCAACAACTTGTTGATGGAGTTCCAGACTGCTGAATACTCACTAGACTCAAAAATCACTGGTGTGATGTTATTGGCAAAGGTGCCCAATACCTATGATGTTGCAGGCTTTCTTAAACTGCAACCAAGTGGCACCCCTACAGGGACTCCAAAAAAATTGCCATCAAAAAGAAGCAACAGCACCACTTCCTTGATATGTAGCTATGATGCATATCAGCACCTCTCAAACAAGGAGCAATGCAAGTACACCACCATGTCCATCAGCAGGCACAATGAGCCACAAATGAGAACAGGTAATATTTACTAGCAAGTCTAAGAACAAAATTTTCACTTTATTAGGTAACCAGCTGCAACTCACAGGCCTCAAGAAAGCCCATGCTTCCTTGACCCAATATAGCTACTGTGCACCAGCAGAAGGCAAGTATCCAAAACAGATTGCACTTACTATGCTAGAATACATTTTAGGTGGACCCCAGCTATTGGAGATGCATCAAGAGGTGCTTTGGTCTCTTGTATCTCTGCTTATCCACAGTCTGCAATGTCACCAGCTGACCAACAAGCATCACATGAGAAAAGCCTCATGACTAGATTGAAGGACATAGTCCAACAATACAAGGCAAAGGTGGTCATATACAATAGCCTTGTGAAAGAGCTTAGACTAACAGTTAACAACATCACAACTAACTTAGAACAGGCTGCCAACAAAGCTTGCAACAATCTGGCAGAACTGGCCCACCTAGAAATCCAAGCACAGCAAGACCATTGCAATCCCCCAACCATCCTGATGTCTTGACCTATGTAGCAGTGGTTCTGGGAAGTCAAGGAAATGATCATATGGAAGTCCTTGCCAAGAGTGAAGCAGCCACCAGGCAGATTGTCATTACCACCACCAATGAGACTCTTAAAGACCTATTCCTGAAAGAACTAGTCATCAAAGCTAACCTTGTTGTGATTCATTGGGCCCCTCTCCTCTTTCTTTACTTCACTTACTGTGTATGCCAAAAAACCCTTGACCCTCACTGTTTGAGCCCCACTTGAATCATTCTTTTCTTTACCATTTGCTTTACTGCTTACTTATTTAGCATGACTCATCCACAGCTGTATTACCAATGTCTATCCAATGCCATTGCATCTACTTTATAGTGACTCAGCTTCTTTGCAATTTTATTGCTTTCTATTGCTGACTCACTTTTTGTCCTTTGTCTATTCTTAACCATTTGGCTCACATATATAAACCCTCAATACTTAGGTGTACTCACTATCTTGGACCGTCTGCAATTTACCTAGTATCTTGGTTGCCCTCAGTTCCTCAGTCCTTGTCCTACTGTTGAGTGGACACTCCCTTCATACCCTTGACCTGTTGCTAGCCCTGCAACATCCTTAGATCCATTGATCTCTTGATCCTCAATGGTCCCCAGTATCTCTGTCAAGGAAGACCCTTGGATGGATCCCCCTTTGACCTGCTGTTAGTTCTACAATGGTCTCTAAGTGTTACAAGTGTCCACAGTTCCAAAGGTTCCGGAACTGATTCCCGCGGTTCCGACGCTTCCGAACTACCTTCCCGCGCTTCCGAAGGTTCTGGAATTCTGGAACCATCGGAACTCTTCATCACTTTACCGGAATGGACACCGGAAGATGGACTACCCCCGGAGTGCTACTGGACTCTATTTCCTGAAGACTACGCTCCATATGGACATATGGAGATTCCTATTCTTGACTCACCATGTTTGTCTCTTCTTCCCCTTTTGTAACTCTTGCCATGTGCCTCCAGAACTG
>JBBPMF010000796.1:0-16777 GCA_038090175.1 Austroboletus eburneus
ATGGTATTAAACCAGTGAGGAGTGGGGGAAAAGGGGTCGCAACGTCACCGAGAGACAGGCGCGTGCGTACGATCAGGGATCACAGTATTCGGTACATCGAGGGGACTGCACAGAAGTCTCTCTCGTCGTTCGAGAACGACGTGAGCTACTTAAATACGTACGACTGAGGCTATGTAGAATGGAAAGGGAACAAAGGATTCGGTTCGGCATCGTATCGGTCCGGTTGCTTACTGTCCACGCGTAACCGGTCTGCGATCCTTACAAGCTGGAGTAATCCCTCCATCCGACTCACGTGTTCAAGTCGCGACTAGCAGTATCCAGGAATGCCAATTCAAAAGACGACGTAGACGAGTCGCTTCTGAATGCTGGCCTGTTCACTTATCCAGTTCCCCAACATGCAGACGTGCTACTTTACAGGTGTGGTCGACTACAGATCTGAGTCAGAGAAGTACTATGCGTGGTTTTAGGGTAACTCATGTTCCCGTAGGAGAAGATCAACAGCAACACATTGAGCTTACCAGAGATCCGGCAGACATATGCATCTAATCGCACGTTCCACAGAGATGATCAACCACCGCTCTTTCCGTTAGCGGAATACGTTGAAAGTCTGTTCTTCTCTCCAGTCTCGAATGCGTTGACCCAGGCTTACTTCCCGACGCCGACGACCCCCCAGCTCAGAGCAGCTGACTACTGACCTTGCCCGCCTATCTCGATGCCATCCATCACCTCTAGGCGTTCATCTTGCAAATACTCTCCGTCGACCCTTCTCTGCTGGACCAAAAATTGAACTTGAGATGGGGTAAGGCGGAAAGGGGGCCATTACCCAAGACACATACAATATAGACACAATTGTGCTCAATCCTAATATCGAGCAAGTGATCATGTAACTACCGAATCAAAAGATCAACTGTGTCGTGGCTGAGACAACCTGAATCCATACGTGCAAGTCTACTTTACATTAATAATGGTAGCGAGTCCGGAGTACTCCAACATCGTCTTCCCATGAACTTGACCAATGAGCACGAGCCGACCTACGAGAAAAGTCATAGCTTCAGTGGAGACAATCGACGATGATCAAGCACTCACTAAAATTCGATCACCGACGGCGGAGAAACGCTAGAATGAGGCCGAGACGATTCCGGGAAGGAGGAGATGTGTCAATGGGAAGTCCGCATTGCTGCGAGAAATCTATACGCGAACGATGGCTCGGTAACGAATATCCTTCATGTCAGTAATATTACAACTCACCTTGAATCCATTTCTTCATCTCATTTCTTGTCTCCGAAAGTCCCTTGTAGTCCTCTAACGTGACCCGGAACAAGCCCACCGCTTCCTCTTGACGACTGAGGGCATACAACGCCTCACATTGCTGCTGATGGAGCGTGAATCTGAGTAGATCCATGTCATGTGTCCAGCCAGATATCTAGAGATCGCATGAGTAACTTGGATATCGTGACCAGATGACGAGACTTGCTAATGAAATAGTTTCCAATTGTGGACGATGCAGAGGAAAGTAGGGTCCCTCGTCCATATATTCAGAAAAGTCGAGTACCTTGTCGTACTCGCCATCTTGTATGTACCCCTTTCGGACGATCATATGCATATGTGCCTAGTAATGTCAAAACATGCTAAGCATATGTATATTTTCATGATTTCTCACCTGGACCATACGGCACGATGACACAGTTGGACAGTGCGTAATTAGATCGGCGACGCGTGCCATGCCTTCCTCGCGGTTTCCTGAGGTGAATATGATGATTGCCTATCAGCGGAACCGGCAAGCGTCATGTATAGATATAACAAGACACGCGAGAGAAACGAACCTTGATGAGAGACATGAAGCACATGTCAACGTCATTGCAATGAAAAAAGAGCAGGTTGAACTCTTCTTTGGCACGCTCTGGATCACCTTTACCAAATAAAGCGATGCTGTATGCGACATAGGCTAGTGCAGTTGGCTTGCGTGCAATGGACTATATATGTGATCAGCCTGTACAATCAGAGGAGAAAAGGACGATGTCACCTTTTGAGCGTCTTGGATAGCCAGATCCCATTGATGGAGACGGGCTCTGAGGAGGGCGCGGGTGGCGAGCAAATGTTCGTTCTTTCCAGACTGCTTGATTTCTTTCGAAATCAGTTTCATCACATCGAGCAACTTGTCCTTTCTCCATAATACCAGTACTACAGGACTGACATGGACGAGCTACAGAATTAAATGGAATATAATTAGCGAATTCGGACTCTGATGCATCAAGTAGAGACTTACATTCGACATCTGCGGAGGAATGGTTTCGTGCGATGCCTGAAGTGGTCAAAGAGGGAATTCGTTGATCGGAATGAATGGATCAGAGAGTTTAAATCTTACAATATCAAGATAACCAGACGGCAGGATGTCACCGAGATTGCGAACGGTGATTCCACCGACCCCGCCAATCACAATGTCATGAGTTTTTGACATGACCATAGAGCGGATATCACCTATATGATTGATGGGAGACCCAATTTGCTCATGTGTGACTGTGTCCCAGAACGATACCGCAGATTCATAAGATGCTGCAATAAATTTATTGTTCCTTGCCATTACGATACACCCTGGATCTTCTTTGACCTTCCATGTAGTGATGGTTCTTCCAGAGGCAGCATCCAAACAGTGGATGTTTCCGTCGCGTGATGAGACAAACAGTTGATTGCTGTCATCAGACCAGGCGAGCGAGCGACTATACCTCCACGTGACTCCAATAGGCAACTCGACGAGCACGATTCCGTTGTGGCTATCGTAGAGGCGGGTGTTTTCCCACGTGGCAGTGACGATGCGAAGTCCATCTGGTGAGAATTTGACTCCGGTCACCAAGTAGTCGTGCTTCCATTCGAAAAATTTCTTGCTGGTCCTGCGCAACCAGACACAAGCAGTTGAGTCGTCAGATCCAGTGGCGATTCTTGTTCCGTCGGGGGAGATGTCGACTGCGTTTATCTCACTTCTGTGTCCTTGAAACTCGGTAAGCTTTATGTGGCTGCTTGCATCCCACACCATCACAAGTCCGCTCCCAGTCCCGTTCACGAGCCAGTTCCCGTCTGGCGAGATTGCGATTTCGAGAACCCGATTTCTCGATTCCATTGGACTTCCCACCTCCTTTCCGTCTTCCACGCTCCAACATTGAATCTTGCCTTCGTAATCGCCGCTCACAAAATGCTTGCCGTCCACAAGGAAAGCAACGGAATAGATCGTACGTGAAGTCTTGATTTCGATCGTGCTCGCTTCTTTTCGGTGAGTGGTGGCGTTTTCATCGGACTCTGGGCCCTTGTCAGTAATCCACTTCAAGACATTCCCCCCGCCTCTCACCGTTTCTCGATCCGCCATCTTCGGTCGGTTCTGCTTCCCGCTGGTGAACGTTGCTACTCGACTCTGTGTTCTAATCAGCTTTTTTCAGTAAACCTCTTGCCTGGCACCCACGATTCTCCATATTGTTCGACAACCTTGGCCAGGTAGTGGTCCAATGGAGGAAGAATGCGCAGTCGCCTACGCAAAGCTGGCTGGAATGATGAATCCTTATCGTGGTATATGCCCCTTCACACGTTCATTTTGAGAATACCCTCAACCCAATTTGCTGACGTCACGGCGGTCTAGACAAATGGAAACTGGCCTCTAAGCCAGCAGAATCACCCCAGGACAACATGAATTCTATTGTTCGATTTACGCCAATGCGAATGTCATACATAAATATCGAAAGTGAATGGGGATTCACTCAGACGGAAGAGCAGAGGCACTTGACCATCACGGTAAGAGTACTATCTGATCCTTGGCATCGCAAATAAAATGACCAGATGGATCGCAAACAACGCTCAACGTAGCTAGAGGAAGCAAGAAATTCAGGCTGTCTATCGAAAGCCGAGTGGACGTACGACCTGGTAGGTGATGTACGTTTGTACTGCCGAACGTAGGGTATGATGCCGAAGAACATCAGGTCCTTGGGATTTCTTGGTGTGGATTACCGTTGGGCATCGATAGCCTCGCGCCAAGATCTTGGTGCTTTTTCCCGAGGGAAAGTACTCAATACACGTCTCCAATGCATGGTACCGAGTTCAAACACTAGCAATGCATACTTCATCCCAACATCGATCTCGATGTGCTTTAGTCTTCTAACAGGAAGTTTTAGATGACTATGCGGTGCGTACTTTGTCATCCTTGCCTCATAACATAACCTTTTTCATGGCCGGCCTGATTTGGTGACAGGCTCATGCAACCGCTGACAATTACGGCGTCACGAGCATGCCATAGCATACAGTCCACTCCATGTTAGGGACAGGTCTTTGTACAGTCGATTGAGATCAAACTTAAAAACGATCGATGATCTCCAGTGCAGGGCTCGTTTATGGCCGGAAATATCATCTGACAGGTACTATGATCATAAAGAACCAGTGAACGCGGACACATGGACGTAAAATTTTTAGCCAAGATGTCGTATCGGATCAAGGTAGTCTCATTAAGCTCTCAAAATGGTATACTACAAGCGAGTCCCACAACGCGAACAGATGAGTACATTGTGTCAGATTTGATCTTCATTGGATCCTAGGTCATTGATGTTCGGATTTGCGTCGATATCAATATCGTCCTCGTCCTCGAAAACATCATCCTCATCATCACTTCCTTCGGAAATCCCAAACGTCTTCGAATTCTTCATCAACCATTCCATGTCCCCTCGAATCATGTCACACGATATCTCCACATGTAGCGCATCGATGGGAACTCCCGCTTCCATCCCCCATTTTATAACCTCGCAAATGACATCAGAGGACGTCCCAGAAACGTGTGGTATCTTGAGTCGAGGTAACCGGACTCCCTCCCGTTCGGTGTCACGGGTGCAAAAAATGTCTCGAAGATAATACTTTGGGTAGGACATCAACGATATAGGGAGTTGTACAAGGTTGCCGAGCTCGCCATAGAACGTATCCTTTCATGTGTTATCCCAGGGAAGACCGTCTATTCGTAGACATTCGAGTCTACTGAGCAAACTCTGCGATCGTTCTTTACAAAATCGGGGAGAGGTAGCTGGCTCGGTATGAACTACTCGGTATAATCTCTGTCTCCAAAGTCTCAAACGAGATCCTTGAGTGACAGGAGATAGTCTATGGAAAAGACTAATTGCGCACTGTTGTCCAAGGAAGGCCAACGTCAGATCTGTTACTTCACAGAGTCAGTGGATGGAGCCATCAACATCAGGGCGAATTTCATGATTATTATTGAAGAACCACTGCTTCCAGGGGATTTCAGATGGTGCCGACGTGCGTAGAGTGAGCTTCTCGAGAGCAGGAGCACCACGCAAAATGGAGGTGAACTAAGTCCAGGATGGACAGACTTCCTGTCGATGATATCCAAGCTCGAGATCGACAAGATCGGATGCTGATGCAATCCATGGTTAGTTTCAATCGACATGCACTCCGGGTGGCAGTCGAACCATTAAATGGAACAAAATATACGATTCCCGATCTGTGACAATTCCAGTGCTTTGAGTTGAAGGGCACAGTGAATGGAAGGATCGGAGATCGCTTTGAGAAATGAAGACGTTTCAAGATCGAGAGGAATGAGCAGAGAATACAGGATATCGGGCTCGCCACGAGCGGGTATACTTTCGATTGGTCGGGCGCTGAGACGACGAGTGTGCAGCTAAAAGGGCGGGCGACATACTTCAAAGGCTGCCATGGCGTCCTGAAATGTAAAGTCTTTTGCGAGAACGAGACTGAGAAGCCAAGGTGAATGCAATGTCCCGAGGTCGTCAAGGAGAGATTACCTTGTGCTGCGTCGCTCAACGTCTGGGTGACATCGACAAAGTTATTCCCGCGTGGCAAGATCGCGTCGACGTCATAGTCCATAGCTAGCTGTCGTCCACGACTCGGTCGGTGAAGACATGGAAGGTAGTTGAAGTGAAACTTGGGCCCAAATCCGTTAGAGAACGGAGTTTCAACCATTCCTACTACACGTCCGTCATCGACTACTCAAGCTCAAACCCAACTGGTACCACGGTGGAGACTAGTGTCCTCTAAACGGGTCATATTTTCAAGCATCCCTCACGTAGGCAAGCACGAACGCTTACACATTTCTTGCTGACACACTCGCAGCTAGGCAACTTTTTGGGAGCTTTGTCGAACTGGGTTAAACTGCAAAAATCTGCGACAAAGGACGACGTTCTTATCTTTTCCATCGTGGAATGGCATCCATTGACCCTGCCCCAAATCCAACGCTATTATGGTCTGCCAGAGACGCATGCTCGCCGTGCTTCTAGCCATCAGGACCAAACCAACACGCTCGATATTGTTTCACCAGGACCATGTAAGTGTGTCCAACTCTTTCGACACCAAAAAACTCAACTGTCTGCAGAACCGACATCATACAGAGCTATGCTGGGTCTTGTTTTGCCTCACGCCCATAAGAAAATTACGCCGTATGACGACTTGGAAGGTACGTTTTAAGCTAGAGTGATCCCTGCGTCCGACTCACATGTTCAAGTCGCGGCTAGCAACAATGGGGAATGCCAATTCAACAGACGACGTAGACGAGTCGCTTCTGCATGCTGGACTGTTCACTTATTAAGTTCTCCAAGCTGCAGACGTGCTACTTTACAGGTGCGTTCAACAACTACAGATTCGAGTCAGAGAAGTGCTAAGTGTCGCTTTAGGGCAACTCATGTTCCGTAGGAGAAGATCAACGCGAACAGCGAACACATTGGGCTTACCCGAGATCTAGCAGAGATATTCGATCGCACGTTCCACAGAGACGATCAACCACCGCTCTTTCCGTCACCGGAATATCGAATGCATTGAGCCAGGCTAACTTCCCGACAGTCTCGTCAAAAAGTGTCCTCTCCCTCAAAGATCCGATGTCCAAGATGTCGAAATCGTTGTCATATGCACATTCACACATTCTCTTAACGGGCGACTGGCCCCAAATCAGGGTATAAATTCATGGAGCAGTGACAGACTCTATCCAGGGCATAACTTATGATCCCGTATCTCGTCCAGGCATTCTGAACCTACTTAGTATTCTCGTGGCATGTACTGACAGCAATGTGCTCGAGGTCGCAAAACGTTATGAAAGTAAAGGGCAAGGGTGAATTCGAGAGAATCCAGCAGAAAAAGACGTCGCTGGACGAAGTTTCGTGGACAGGCGATGGAGTACTCGGAAAGCACGATAGATCTAAGTTCGAAGACGCATAGGGCTGTCCTAGTGGGCTTGTCCTTTTATCGACATCCATTGTATTCACCAACGATGGAGCAAGCGACCACCAACCAGACACCACAGGCGTTGTCAAAGGGACAGGAACGACGCATAGTCGAATTTTTGGAGTACTTATCTCACGACATTGACAGTTCGTTCAGGAAACGGTACATCGCCTCTGAACAGAGTCTGCATATCATATCTTACGCTGACGCCGCCCAGCTCAGAGCCATCGCTCAGTGCTCAGCAGACTACCGACCTTGCCTGCCTGATCTGTCTGCCCGTTGGTCCGAATGTACTGAATGCTCGCTGAGTTCCGGCGAGCTAGGTTCGAGCGTGCGGCGCGATTACAAAACAAAGTCGTCAAAAACCGCTATTCGAAAGGGGTCGTCATCTGAAAGGGCTCTCCTGGACCAAAAATTAGACTTGAAATGGAGGTGCCCGGTTGAGGCGGAGATGGGGTCTTTACCCAAGACACATACGATATAAACGCAATCGTCTTCAATGGTAATATCAAGCAAGAGATATCGAATCAAAAGACTAATTGTGTCGTGGCTATTACAACTTGAATTCGTATGTGCGAGTCCACTCCTACATTCATGATAGCAGCGAGTCCGGAGTATTCCAATACCGTCTCCCCGTGAACTTGACCAATGAGCACGAGCCAACCTACGAGAAAAGAAAAGTCATAGCTTCAGTGGAGACAACTGACGGTGATCAAGCACTCACTAAAATTCATCACCGACGGCGGAGAAACGCTAGAATGAGGCCGAGACGATTCCGGGAAGGAGGAGAGGTGTCGATGGGAAGTCCGCACAGCTGCGAGAAATCTATATGCGAATGATGGCTCGGTCCGTATATCTTTCACGTCAGTAATATTACAGCTCACCTTGAATCCATTTCTTTCTTGTCTCTAGAAGTTCCCTGAAGTCCTCTAAGGTAACCCGGAACAAGTCCACTGCTTCCTCTCGACGGTTGAGGGCATACAACGCCTCACATTGCTGTTGGTAGAGCGTGAATATAAGACCATCCATGTCATGTGTCCAGCCAGATATCTTAAAACCGTGTGAGTGACTTGGGCATTGTCATCAGATATTGCCACTTGCCAATGAAATGGCTTCAAATTCTGGGTGACGCTCAGGGAAGTAGGGTGCCCTTTTCCCACCCACATGGTCGAAAAATGTGAGTACTTTGTCGTACTCCCCGTTTTGCATGTACCCCTTTCGAGCGATCACATTCATGTGTCCCTACAAAAGGCCGTCAGATATATCAAAATGCAATCTAACGCATTTTACCTGGACCATACGACATAATGATACATTTGGGCAGTGCGTAATTAGATCTGCAACGCGTGCCATACCTTCCTCGCGATTTCCCGAGGTGAATATGATGATCGCCTATCAGCGGAACCGGCAAGCGTCATTGATAGGTACATATACCAGGACATGCGTCGGAAACGAACCTTGATGAGAGACATGAAGCACATGTCAGCGTTATCGCAATGAAAGAAGAGTAGGTTGAACTCTTCTTTGGCACGGTCTGGATCACCTTTACCAAATAAAGCGATGCTGTATGCGACATAGGCTAGTGAGGTTGGCTTGCGTGCGATGGACTATGTATGTGATCAGCATGTATGAGCGGAGAAGAAAAGGACGATAACACCTTTTGGGCGTCTTGGATAGCCAGATCCCATTGGTGAAGACGGGATCTGAGGAGAGCGCGGGTGGCGAGCAAATGTTCGTTCTTGCCAGACTGCTTGATTTCTTTCGAGATCAGTTTGATCGCATCGAGTAACTTGTCCTCTCTCCATAATATTAGTACTGCAGGGCTGCCATGGACGAGCTACAGGATTGAATGGGATATAAATACCGAATTCGGACAAGTAGAGACTTACATTCGACATTTGCGGAGCAATGCTTTCGTGCGATGCCTGGAGTGGTCAAAAAGGTGACGTCAAGAAGGGATAGATCAAAGAGCTTGGATCCTACAATATCAAGATAACCAGCCTGAGAGGGAAGGATGTCACCGAGATTGCAAATGGTGATTCCGCTGTCCCCACCGATCACAATGTCATGAGCTTTTGACATGGCCATAGAGTAGATATTGCCTGTATAGTCGATGGTAGACCCAATTTGCTCATGTGTGATGGTGTCCCAGAGCGATACCGTAGATCCACAAGATATTGCAATAAATTTGTTGTTCCTTGCCATTACGATGCGCTCTGGAACTTGTTTGACCTTCCATGCAGCGATGGTTCTTCCAGAGGCTGCGTCCAAGCAGTGGATGTTTCCATCTTTTGACGAGACAAACAGTTGATTGCTGTCGTCAGTCCAGGTGAGTGAGCGATTACACCACGAGGTGACTCCAATAGGCAAATCGACGAGAATGGTTCCGTTTTGGCTGTTGTAGAGGTGGGTGTTTGCTATTGTGGTGGTGGCGATGTAAAGACCGTCTGGGGAGAATTTGACTCCTTTCACCCGCCCGTTGTGTTTCCATCCGAATATTTTCTTGCCAGTCCTGCACAACCAGACACAGGCAGTTGAGTCGTCAGATCCAGTGGCGATTCTCGTTCCGTCGGGGGAGATGTCGACTGCGTTTATCTCACTTCTGTGTCCTTGAAATGTGGTGAACTTCTTGCGGCTGTTCGCATCCCACACCATCACAAGTCCACTCTTAGTCCCGTTCACGAGCCAGTTCCCGTCTTGCGAGATTGCGATGTCCAAAACCCCACTTTCTAATCCCATTGACCTTCCCACCTTCTTTCCATCTTCCACACTCCAGCATTGAATCTTGCCTTCCCTACCACCGCTCACAGAATGCTTGCCATCCACATGGAAAGCAACCGAATATATCCAACTTGAAGTTTTGATTTTGATTGTGCTCACTTCTTTTCGGTGAGGAGTGGTGTTTTCATTGGACTCTAGGCCTTTGTCAGTAATCCACTTGAGAACTTTTCCCCTGATTCCAACCGTTTCTCGATCCGCCATTTTCGGTCAGTCTCGGTTCCTCCTGGTGACCCGCGTTGCTGGTATTCCCACTCGACTCTGGGTCCTAATCAGCTTTTTTCAACAAACTTCTTGCCTTGTACCCACGATTCCCCGCATTGTTTGTTAACCGTGGGGTGGGAAACATTGGCCAGGTAGTGGTGCAATCGAGAAAAGAATGTTCAGTCGTTCACGCATAAGCTGGCGGGAATCCTTATCTCGGTATATGCCACTTCGCACGCTCATTTCGAAATACCCTCAACCCCATTCACGGACATCACGATGGTTTAGACAAAATACAAGTCAGCAGAAACATGCAACCACGACAAAATGAACTCCATCGTTCGATCTACGCCAATGCAAATCTTATACATACAAATCGAAGGGTGAATGGCGATTCAGTTGGACGAGAGAGCAGAGGCACTTGATCGTTACAGCAAGATCCCATCCTCCATTTTATAACCTTTGTAAATGACATCCGAGGACGTCCCAGAAAAGTGTAGTATCTTGAGCCGAGGTAGCCAGACTCCCTCCCGTCCGTTGTCACGGGTGCAGAGAATGTCTCGAAGACGATACTTTGCATAGGACATGAATGATATAGGGGGTTGTACAAAGTTGCCGGGCTCGCCACAGAACGTATCCTCCCATGCATTGTCCCAGGGAAGACCATCTAGAGGTGACTGGACCAGCAGGCGCATTCACGAACCCGGAGTAATCTCCGTCTTCAAAGTTTAAACTGAGATTCTTTAGTGATGGAAGATACAATCTATGGAGAAGACCAATTACGCGCCGGATACGGATGGTGCGCCAACAATCGACGTAGGGAACAAGCAGAGAATACAAGATATTGAGCTCGTCGAAAGCGGGCATGCTTTTGTCATAATCAGAAGGTTCGCAGTCGACGTAGATGTCTATTGGAAGGTTCTTGCTCCGAAGGAAGTGTCAGAGTCCTCGTCATTTGTTTCTTCATTATGCCCTGGACAGTCTGTTACTGCTCCACGAATTTATGCCCTGATCTAGGGCCAGTCGTCCGTCGAGAGAATGCGCGAAGCTGCACCCGGAGACGATTTCGACATCTTGAACATCGTATCTTTGAGAGAGAGCACTCTTTTCGACGAGGCTGTCGGGAAGTAAGCCTGGCTCAAGGCATTCGAGACGGGGGAGAACCGACTTTCAACGTATTCCGGTGACGAAAAGAGTGGTGGTTGATCGTCTCTGTGGAACGTGCGATTGAATATCTCTGCTAGATCTCGGGTAAGCTCAATGTGTTGCCGTTGATCTTCTCCTACGGGAACATGAGTTGCCCTAAAGCGACGCTTAGTACTTCTCCGACTCAGATCTGTAGTTAACTGTACCTGTAAAGTAGCGCGTTTGCAGCTTGGAGAATTGGATAGGTGAACAGTCCAGCATTCAGAAGCAACTCGTCTACGTCGTCTGTTGAATCGGCATTCTTCAATGCTGCTAGTCGCGACTTGAACATGTGAGTCGGACGCAGGGATCACTCCAACGTAAACGCACCTTCCAATTCGTCATACGGCATGATTTTCCTATGGGCGTGAGGCAATTCAAGATCCAACATCGTTCTGTATTATGTCGATTCTGCAGACGGTTGAGTTGTTTGGTGTCGAACAGAGTTGGACGTGCGTACATGGTCCTGGAGAAACAACATCAATATCGAACGTGTTGGGTTGATCCTGATGCCTAAAAGCACGGCGAGCATATCATCTCTGGAAGACTATAATAGCATTGAGTTTGGGGCCTATGATAAGTTGATGTAGAGTGTACAACTGTTGTATACTCATCCATGTCTGAATCATCTGAATTTGCCCTCGATCCATCTATGCTCTTCGACGCCCCAGTGATGGGAATAGAAATAAGATAGATTGATATCGATGACACCTTGGTGGGTTCTAGGGATGACGAATTACTGATATGGTCCAGAGTTGAATAGAAAACATGTCCGACTCACGAAAAAAAGAGAAGAGAAGCCAACACCTTAGAATGACGTACTTTCCCCATCGACGATAAGCAGGTCCGTCGTGAGTGGTGATTCGAAAGGCGATCAGAGGTGGAAAAATGAAAGGAAGTGGGGTTGTCTAATGGGGAAGTATGCGCAGTCTCGGTGGTTCATGACCGTACGTGGAACTGCAAACAGCCTGACGAAGGTTATGACTCATCGAGCTGGAGGGAGGCAGCAAGATCTCTAGTCGCCAGTGAGTACAACGACAAGATTGCGGATGTCAGGAATAGAGGTCATGCAAGGTCCTAGCGTACTACACCTAACTTATGATCCTGTATCCCGTCCAGGCATTTCGGACCTACTTATTGTTCTCGGAGCGTGTACCGACAGCGACGTGCTCGAGGTCGCAAAACGCTAAGAAAGTAAAGGGCTCTGAAGGACGACGTGGCCGAGACCGTAGAGGAGCTGTTCCAGGGACGGCGAACCAAATTCGAGAGAATCCGGCACGAAAAGACGCTGCTGGACAAAGTTTCGCGTAAAGGCGCATTACAGGCGATGGAGTACTCGGAAAGCACGATAGACCAAGTTCGGAGACGTGTAGGGCTGTAGATCTAGTCTGTGTCGCTCATCGAATCCCTTGGGGATGGTGAAAGGCGGACCCCACGTTGAAATGATGTCAACGTGGGTACCGCATGGCAGCGCAAAAGTGCAAGCGGGACTCCGAAAGGACCCCTCGTGCCCGCACCACCTGTGGGAGAGTACCTGCGCTCCAGGTATATCTGACGGTGCTCCCGTCGAGCAGGAAGCATCCCTCCCCCCCACTTGTATACCCCGATTCGCAACCAGTCTATCTGGGGTCGTGCCTCTTGGCCAACTCCCTCGATAGGGCTTAAGACTGGAAGCTGGCACCCTAAACGGCCTTGGAAGGGCGATGGTCGGGGTAGCGGTAGCCCCCTGACGAGAACTTTCGCAGGTTCGAAACCATGCCCATCCCATCCCCTCGCCCGTGCCGTGCTCGTACTGTATGCAGCGTTCCCAGTGGCCTGCAGTCCGACCCCAATCCTCGGAGAGGGGTGCCCGACGGACGAGCAAACGGGCTCGGCAGCCCAAGTATCCCTCCTTCACACACAGACATAGGACTATGGCCTTCGGCCATAGTCCGTCCACTCATCCCCGTCGATATGTATGATCGAACCCACCCACTCGCTCCCGTGGCGCAGACGGAGCGAACGCGATTATACAGCTTCCTCGTGACGGGTACGGCGCTGGAAGAGTGGTTGTCCCAGTTGGAGTTGCACGCCGAGGATTACCAGACGGCCTGGTTGGAGAGAGCGGGCTTCATGCAAGGGTGTGACGACCTGTTTATGAAAACGTTGAGCGAATTGGGGGGTCTGTCCGAACCGTTGATCGACCCGGCCAGTGGTATGAAGGGTACGTGTTGACAAGAGTGTAATGAAAGAGGATGTACGCTCCGTGTAAATGTAACGAAACGGATGCTGTCTTCGCTGTGTCCGACGACTCTGACCTACAGAATGAAATGAGCGACCCGTGTAAAACAAACGTGGAAGGAATTTTCTTTTGCCTTGGGAGGTGCGCCCTTTCCCCTCGCCTTCTTTAGGTCCACGTCCCACAATATCTGTGCCTCCGCAAAATTGACGAGCTCCAAGTCTGGCCGCTCGTTGGCGTACTTGGACATGCAGAGGTCGATGTCTTTGGGGTAGTACTCGACCACGGACGGCCCACGAGGCGTGCGCGTAGGTATTTGGCGCCAGTCCGTGCCGAGGTGGGGTTATAGGTTGCTTTGAAGATGCCAGAGTTAACAGTGCAGCCGGTCGGCTGAGCGTGACAGCTGCTATAGACAACACACTCAAACAAATCCCGGCCCGGCTCATTTCTGCGATGAGGTCATCGGAGGCGGACGACTTCGAGCCGGTTAACGAGGCTTGCGGCGAAAGCTAGTCCATATCACAGTGCAGTCACGCTCTACGAGACTACGGCATTCCAAGCGAAAACGACAATGTCGGACCATCCACGCGTCAATCTGCACGCGTCAAACAAGAGCTCACGGACACCGACATGCAAGTGATCGACGTACAGGAGGACACTAAACCCCGTGCAAAAAATGTAGCAAGAACAAAAACGACCGCGGCGCAGAAAAAAGTCAAGGGTGTCAGACACGGGGACGTCGCCTCTCAAGTCGCCCGCCGAAAAGCTGACGAGCAAGCTCAAAACGATTCCGCACAGCTGGGCCGACGTATACGACGCCATCAAGGACATGTGTTCGTGTATCGTGGCGCCCGTGGATACCATGGGATGCGATCAAGCTCAATTTAAAGAGAGGAATCCCAAGGTATGCTTTTACACATTTCATCTAACCTTTTCATTATAATAACTTTTTTTTCCATTCGTGCTAGAATCGACGCTTTGCGACACTTGTGTCTTTGATGCTGTCCTCACAGACCAAGGACGAAGTGATCGACGCAGCACTCACCAAACTACGGGCCATAATCAGCGGAACGCTCTCCGCCCAGGAAGTATTGGAAGCAGACGAAACCACGATCTCGGGTGCTATCGCCAAAGTAGGGTTCTGGAGACGAAAGATACAGTATGTGAAATTGGTTCATATAGACTACTACGCATTTGAAACGTTTCCTTACTTTCAGTAGGTATATCAAGCAGGCTGCTCAGCGGTTATGCGACAATTTCGACTCGGACATCCCCAAGACGTCAGAGGGACGGCAGAGGAACTCTGGGCGCTCCCCGGCGTAGGCCACAAGATAGCGTTTCTAGCACTTCAAATAGCATGGATCCTGTACGTTGCTCCCTCCTGAAAATCGTTTAGATTTACAGTCTACTTAGGAACTTGGGGATCGGGTTAGACGTCCATGTTCACCGGATTTAGGGGAACCCCGAAGAGACAAGGTGTCATTTCCACCATACGACAGAGTTTTCACTGATCACCTCGCCTTAGGTTGAACCTTCAATCGTGGCGTCTTAAAGAGCGTCATGGTGAGATCAACCATTTGGTCGTAGGATTCGGACAGGTGACATTCCTTCTCGTGTGATTTTTACGGTACTCTACTGAACGATGCATTGGTCCTAAATGCGTTGAATGTACGTTAAGTTCTGACGAGTTATGTCCGAGCGCACAGTGCGATTGCAAAACAAAGTCGTCGAAAACTGCCATTCAAAAGGGGTCGTACAAAAGGGAGGCTTCGGAAGAGGGCTCTGCCGGACCAAAAAGTGAACTTGAGATGGAGGTGCCCCGGTTAGGCGGAGAGGGGCGGACATATACAATTTAAATACAATCGTGTTCAATGCTAACATCGAGCAGCAAGAGATCCTATAACTAACAAATCAGAAGATCAACTGTGTCGTGGCTAATACAACCTGAATCCAAACGTGCGAGTCCACTCTACATTTATGATGGCCGCGTTCAGATACCGTCTCCCTGTGAACTTAACCAGTGAGTACGAGCCGGCCTATGACAATAGTTAAAGGCTGAGCGGAGACAATGGACGATGATCAAGCACTCACTAAAATTCGATCATCGACGGCGGAGAAACGCTAACATGAGACCGAGACGATTCCGGGAACGAGTGTCGGAAGGAGAGGTGTCAATGGGAATTCCACATTGCTGCGAGAAATCTATACGCGAATGATGGCTCAGTACCCATCACTGTTGTCGTCAATACTGGATCCCAAAAGGGTGTCAAGCTTGGGGTTGCGTGTTGTGATGTGACATTTGTGGTCCATGGGCTATGGGGCATTGGTGTCAGAGTTGTACATAGCATGATAATGTTCCTTGTACTGTTGGATTTGTTAAAGGAGAGGGAGAACATGATTAAGAAAAAAGAAACTTACATAAACTGGCCATAGAAAGATTAAGGAAAATGAAACTTATCATACCAGGACAGAGAGGGTATGAGTATCTAGACAAATAGAGAAAACATATAGATAAATCTGGAACATACCACTGCCAATGGTATACAGAGAATGCTGGGTGTCATAAGGAGCAAGATGGAATGTAGAGTTAGTGAGAGGAAGTGAGTGCGGCACGTCGCAGTTGCATTTGGCTGACTACATGTCCGTGCACAGCCACAGCGCAATCCTTACAAATTTCATAACTGCATACCATTTATAGTTATCTGTTAAGTATGGGTCTGTTGGAGATTGGGCAGTGAACTCCGGAGCACCAGAGTTGGTCGGAGGGGGTAGGGACTTCGGCTTCACCTTATGTGGTGCGCCCTTGTCCAGTTCTGTTGTCCCTAATTTACGAGGGGAGTGGAGCGGAGGTACGGAGTGACCAGAGGTCAGAGGAGAGTCTTCAAGACTCAAGTGAGAGAACTTGTTGATGAGCTCAATGACGGAGGAGAGACAGGGGACGGAACTAAGTTGATATTCAAACTAAAGAGCTAAGACATTTTACAGCGGGTTTATATACAGAGGTCGAAGTCTGAATGTAGTAAAGTCAGGGTCAGAGTGACAGAGGAAACAGAGTACCACTGCTGTGCCGGTCAGTCACACAGCCAGAGCTGTGTGCCTTACCCTGAGCACCGCAGTGATGGAATGGAGACTAACTATGAAGAGAACAAAGGGAAATGTAACATAATGTACATGAGT